>PVJC01048227.1:0-12618 GCA_004026665.1 Murina feae | reverse complement strand
GGATAAAGAGCTTCACAGACAAGAAAAAGCTAAAAAAGTTCATCACCACCCAACCAGTATTATATGAAATGCTGAAAGGTATCCTTTGAGAAGAGGAAGAAGAAAAAGGAAAGTAAAAATTATGAACAACAAATATATATCTATCAACAAGTGAATCTAAGAATCAAGTGAATAAAAAAATCTGATGAACAGAATAAACTGGTGAACAGAATAGAATCAGAGGCATAGAAATGGAGTGGACAGACCATTTTGGGGGATTAAGGGAGTTGGGGGTGCATGAAGAGAATGGACAATAATTGTACACCTATGGATGAGGACAGTGTGGGGGGCAAGGACAGAAGGTGGGGTGGGAACTGGGAGGAGGGGAGCTATGGGGGAAAAAAGAGGAACAACTGTAATAATCTGAACAATAAAGATAAATTTTAAAAAAAAAAAACTTCCTGGAAACATGAAAATGAACACACATAAATCAAAATCTGTTGGACTAAGTGAAAGCAGTCCTGAGAGGGAAGTTCATAACACTACAGGCCTAACTCAGTCGAATGGTCACTTAGGCTTTCACATATATAGATAGTACTGGAAGTCCTAGCCACAGTGATCAGACAAGAGGAAGAGATAAAAGGCATCCAAATTGCAAAGGTGGATGTAAAACTGTCATTATTCACAGATGACATAATATTGTACATAGAAAACACTAAAGATTTGCCCCAAAACTACTAGATTTAATAAATGATTTTGGCAATGTAGCAAGACACAAAATTAATAGCCAGGCTCTAGCCCATTTGGGTCAGTGGATAGAGCATCGGCCTATACACCAAAGGGTTCCGTATTTGATTCCTGTTAAGAGCACATGCCTGGGTTGCAGGCTCGATCCCCAGTAGGGGGTGTGCAGGATGCAGCTGATCAATGATTCTCTCTCATTGCTGATGTTTCTATCTCTACCTCTCCCTTCCTCTCTGAAATCAATAAAATATATATTTTTAAATATTAACACCCAGAAATCACTGGCATTTTCATACTCCAATAATGAACTTTCAGAGAAATTTTTTAAAAAATTCTATTTACCATTGTAATAACAACAATAAAAATAAGATACTTAGGAATAAACTTAATCAAGGAGATAAAAGACCTGTACTCGGAAAACCATGGAATGCTGAAAAAAATAGAAGAAGATATAAACAAGTGGAAGAATGTACCATGTTCATGGATTGGTAGAATCAGCATCATTAAAATGTTCATACTACCCAAAGCAATCTACAGATTAAATACAATCCCATTAAAATATCAATAGCATATTTCACAGATCTAGAACAAACACTCCAAGAGTTTATATGGAACCAAAAAAACAAAAATGAAAAACACCCCACATAGCTGCAGCAATCTTGAGAAAGAACAAAGTTGGAGGAATTACAATACCAGATATCAAGTTATACTACAAAACCGCTGTAATCAAAACAGCCTGGTATTAGCACAAGAACAGGCACATAGATCAATGGAACAGAGCAGAGAACCCAGAAATTGACCCAAGCCATTATGTTCAATTAATATTTTACATTAGAGGCAAGAGCATAGAATAAAGATAGTTTTTTCAATAATTGGTGTTGGATTCATTGGAAAGTACATGTAAAAGGAAGAAAGAAAGAAAGAAAGAAAGAAAGAAAGAAAGAAAGAAAGAAAGAAAGAAAGAAAGAAAGAAAGAAAGAAACTAGACCACTAACTAACATCATACATGAGAATAAACTCAAAATGGATAAAAGACTTAAATGTAAATCATTTAATGTGATAAAGGAGTAATATGCAAATTGACCCTCACTCTGTTACACCTAAGCCACGCCCACCAGCCAAGCAATGCCCACCAGCCAATCAGAGTGACTGTATGCAAATTAACCCAGCCAAGATGGCGGCCGGCAGCCATGGAGCTGGAACTAGCAGGAGGCTTGTTCCAGCAATGCAGGAAGCTAAGGTTCCTGTCTGCCTAGGCCGGCACAAGGCAACAAAGTTTTAATTATAGAAGATAAACCCCAGAGACCTGCTTCCAGCCTTGGTCTCAAGGAAGTGCTGGGAGCCTGGGTTGTCAGGGGCAACCCGACCTGGGCTCCAGTTAAAGCAACAAAGTTTCAACTATTTATTTAGAAGTTAAATAAATTCCAGCCAGCCTCACTGCAAACAGCCCTCAGCCCCTCACCCAGGCTGGCCAAGCACCCCAGTAGGGACCCGAACCCTGAAGGGACTGTGGGCAGCCTGATAATGGCCCTCAGCCCCTCACCCAGGCTGGCCACACCCCCATGGGGTGAGGGTTCCCACTGGGGGGCTTGGCTAGCCTGCAAACAGCCATCAGCCCCTCACTCAGGCTGGCCAGGCATGCCAGCAGATGGACATATCCCGAGGGGTCCCAGACTGCGAGAGGGCACAGGCCAGGCTGAGGGAGCCCCCCCCCAAGTGCACAAATTTTTGTGCACCGAGCCCCTGGTGAAACTGTAAAAATCCTTGAAGAAAATGTAGCCAGCAAAATATCAGACATCTCATGTAGCAAAATTTTCACTGATAAGATGCTTATACAAGACTAACAATGAAAAAAATAAACAAATGGGACTACATCAAAATAAAAAGCTTCTGTACAGTAAAAGAAATCAGCAAAATGAAAAGGGAACCCACTGTATGGGAGAACGTATTTGCCAGTGATACATCTGATAAGGGGTTAATTTCCAAAACATATAAAGTACTCAGACAACTTAACAAAAGAAAGATAAGCAACCCAATAAAAAAAATGCGCAGAGTACCTAAATAGACACTTCTCCAAAGTGCACATAGAAATGGTCCAGAGATATCTGAAAAAATGCTCAGTGTCACTAATCATCAGAGAGATGCAAATTAAAACAACAGCAAGATATCACCACACACCTGCCAGATTGGCTACTATTAATTAAGTCAATAAATGACAAGTGCCGGCAAGGATGTGGAGAAAAAGGAACCCTAGTACTCAGCTGGTGGAAATGCAGATGGTACAGCCACTATTGTAAACAGTGTAGAGTTGCCTCAAAAAATTAAAGATGGAACTGCCATTTGACCTAGTGATCCCACTTCTAGGCATATATCCTAAGGATCCTAAAACACCAATCAGAAAGGATACATGCACCCCTATGTTCATAGCAGTGTTATTTATAATACCTAAGATCTAGAAAAAACCGGAGAGCCCATCAGTAGATGAGTGGATAAAAACAACAACACTGTGACACATTTACACAGTGGAATACTATGCAGCTGTAAAAAAAAGAAGGATCTTTTATCCTTTGAAACAGCGTGGAGGGACCTGGAGAGTATTATGCTAAGTGAAATAAGCCAGTCAGAGAAAGACAAGTATCATATGATCTCACTTTTATGTGGAATCTAAAAAACAAACTGATCAAAAAAATAGATCCAGAGACACAGAAGGATGCAACAGACAGGATTCTCAGAGGGAAGGGGTAAGGCATGCAGGAAGGGATCAACCAGAGTACTTACATGCATATATGCATAGACTTCGGACACAGATAATAGTGGGGTAAAAGCCTGGTGAGGGGATGGACGTGGGGAGGAGGGGCTCAGTGGTGAAAGGGGGACATCTGTAATACTTTAAACAATAAAGATCAATATTAAAAAATGTACTATGTTCAAAAATACTAAATGCTCTGAAGAAAACTAAGGCAGGGCAGGAGGAAACAGAGTGCTGGGTCTGTGGGTGGGGTTGTAATTTTACATCAACTTTGCAGTATTATCCAAGCAAGGGCTGGGGAAAGCTTGGACCAGAGTGATAGTGACAGAGATGGTGAAATGTGGTTGGAATCTAGATAAGTTTCAGCAAGTCCTGAAGAAGGTCAGGGGTTGGGCCACACAGATATCAACAAGAGGAGAATTCCAGACTAGGGATACTGGAAATGCAAAGCCCTGAGCAAGGAGTGAACCTGTTGTTCAGGAAGTTCCGATGTGGCTGGAGCAAAGCAAGAATGAAGGAGAAGGCTATGCCGCTGGCATTGGGGTTGGGGGAGTGCCAAGTATGAAGGGCCTTGTGAGATTTTTGTACAGATGTTGGCTTTTCCTCTTAGTGAGAAATGGTTTTGAGCAAAGGAGAAACAGTAATTTAATAGATCATCCTGGCTGCTCAGTTGAGACTTATCTGTATGAGTCAATGTTAGAAGCAGGGAGACCAATTATGAGGCTACAGTAATAATGTATTTGAAAGATGATGATGACATAGACCAGGGAGATAGCAATGAAGATGAGTCAGAAATGATTACCATCTGGATACATTTTTGATAATTTGTTGCTTTTAAATAAATGTCCCGGGTTTCGGCACCAGATGTGGGAGCCCCTTACATGTCCAGCGTGGTTCAGGGTTCCTATTCAGGGTTCGAGTTCTGGAGAAGGCCGCACACAAAATGAAGAGAGAGTAGAAGAGAATCAATTTGGAAACTGGGGGACCAGGCGTGGAGTCTACCTCTAATGGATAAGACTACCCACTTGTGGCTGGGCCTCACCAGCCTTTTATTGAGTCTTTTGGAAAAACACACATATCCTTAGGCAGGAAATTCCAAGCAAGAATTTACATATAATTAACAGGTGGGGGTTTGCTGTAATTAACAATGTTTCAACTTAAACAATAGGTGCATAGCTCTGACCTTTCAGAGCAACCAAGGTTGGTTGAAAACAATCAGTTTCCAGCATCTGTCTAATATTTTCCCTATTCCTCTTAAAAGATAGAGCCTCAAAGTCTAGTAAGGGACCCAAATGATGCTTGTTATAGCAAACAATTACCTTTCTGGCTCTTGAATGCTACAAGTTCATTATCTTTTTTTTTTTTTTTTTTTGTAAGAATGACAGTATTGTTCATTTGTTCCATTTCTGAGTCACCATAACTTCCCACAGTCCCCACTTTCCCATTTTTCTGCACTTGTGTGTTGCTGGTCATTTGCCAATGAGTTTCTTTACCCCAGTCATTAATAGTCACTACTGCACTGCTGTTGCTTAGCACACACCTGTTCTTCTCTCCTTGTGGTCTTTACCTTATTCCATAGCCGGGCGAGTGTCACTGAGGCAGTCAATGAGAGTAAAGGAAAGAATATGATACTGCTAATGTTATAAAGGAGCCCAAGGTTCAAAATCAGTCAGGCTGAGAACACCTCTTTTCTCATTCTTGTCTTCCCTCTTCCAACTGACTAAGCAAGGCAAAGAGAGAATTTTCCTTTTCACCCTCCACATAAACCTCCTAAGAGGTCTTGTCTGCCTTCTTTGCCTAAGCATAGTGTAGGTGTTATGAAAAAGGGCAGAGTTGTAGAAGAAATCTAGTGGTTCTTTCCCCCAAAACCAAGTGCACCTAACTCTAAATTCTGGTATTCACAGAAATGTGTCTGTTATATATGTCTCACAGGCGGGAGAATTTTAGAATAGATATGCACTCATTTTTTCATTCATTCAGCAGCTATTCAGTATTTTGTTTGTTTTTTTATGTTCCAGGCACTGTTCTGCATACTAGGAGATAAGAGTGAACAAAACAGAGCCCCCTTTTCTCATGGAATTTACCTTGTAAGGCGGGAGACAGAACAAAACACAAGTAAGCACATGTGTGTAATATATCAATTAAGATAATGCTGTTGAGAAAAGTAACTTGGAGGGTGAAAAAGGGAATGCTGGGATGGTGTGCTACTGGTGGTGGCAAGTTAGTATTAATATTGTAAACATGATGATCAGAGAATGTGTCTCTGATAAGACATTTGTGCAGAAAAATACAGGAAGCGAGAGAGTGATCCAGTCCCACATCTGGTTGGAAAATGCCCCTTGCTGCTGGAAATCCTTAGGTAGTTTTCTTCTCTCTATATACTTCCCGACTCCATTCTCTCCCGTGGCTTTAACTACTTCCTCTACCCTGATCATTCCCAAATGTACATCTTCAGGCCAGATCTTTCAATGCTAGCCTAATACATCCAACTGTTAATGGAGCCCCTCCGCCTGACAGCTGACATCTTGAGTTTAACATGCTCTGGCGAAACTCCTCCCCACCCCCTTTCCACAGCTGCCCCTCTGAAGCTTCCCTCTCCCTTTAGTAAATGGCAATTCCCTCCTTTCTGATTTTCAAAGTCAGAAATCTTGGTGTCATCTCCTTGTCTCAACCCCCACATCGATCCATCAGGTAGATCATGCGTTCCTTAAATCGGAAGCCTTGAGAAGAAAGAATTTGGGAAGTTGGGATGAAGAAACTGAGGTAAAATAGAAAGCAGGGCAGTAACAGAAGCATCTGCAAGGTGGCCTCTGATGATAATGAAGAAAACTGGGGCTGAGGGAAGGTGAGCTGGGGAACTCAGGTTGATGTGAAATCACATCCAAGTCAGATTCCTCTAACAGAGCTGCAACTTCAGAGTTGTCCAATACGTTTGGATATATATGTCTTCACGTCAAAAATTAGTTGGCAGAACTAAGGCTGTGGTGCCACAGATTGGACAGAGACATTAAGTACGCTTGGGAATTCTCTGGAAACATTGTGGGGCCTGAATGGGAAAAGCAAAATGCAGAGTCATAATTTTTAAAAAGCAGTGAACATTTGAACCATTTTTTTGAAGGAAAACTAATCCTTTCTGTGGGCACATCTATGGTAAAGCAAAACACTTCAGTGAAACACCAGGGAAGGGAGATTCTGATCGTTTTCTGGGGACAAGAGGTGGTTAATAATTGTCTTGCCCAAATTAATTGGAACAAGAACAATGAAAAGGAAGTAAGTAGCCACTGTCCTTCTATTTTAATTTGGTGTACATTTCCCGGTATTCAAATTCCCAGTACAGAGGGTTCTTGTTGCTTTGCTGCACTGAGTTCCTAGAAATCACACACTTATCCCACTAAAGGGTTGGAACTGCATGGAATTTGGGGATTGTGTTCTCCACCCAAGGGATTAGCACCAGACCGAAAAAAAAAAAAAATGGTGTAATCAAGAGGACAGCATAAAGGCCTCCTGTGGCTGTGGTAAAATTCTGTTTTTTTAGAAGAATAAATCCTATACCAGTAATTCCTTTACATAGAGAGGCTGAGTCCTTTCTAACCATTAAAGAAATCTTTTCTCAAACTGGACTTCTCTCCCAACACCAGATTTTAGGCTAGAGAGTGCAAATCACAAATATGCCCTGAATTCAGTCCTCAGATAGCGAACTGCCCAAATATGTGTTTTTGCTCATGGATGACAGGGCTAAATTTCCAATAAAGGAGGTTGTTAGAGACAAAAAAAATTCTCTCGTGAAGTCGATTGAGCTTTGGCATTGGCATCTGACAGACCTGAATGGGAGTTTTGCTGTACCATTCACAGGTTTTGCAACCTTGGAGAAATTATTTAGTCTCTGCACATTTCCTCCATCGTAGAGACAAGATAATACCTACCTCATCGTTTTAACATGGAAGTTAAAAAAGAAGCTCAACATAACATTAATGCCGGGCAATTAAGAGGCACAAAAATATTAAAAGTTCATGGTTATACTTTTTCTTTCCCATTTCCCAAATGTTTCTTTCAAAGTTTGTCTCTTATATTTTCATAAATAATTATTTTTTAGTGTGATACCTCAAGTTAGAACTAGAGGCTGCAAACATCAAAGAATTCTTACTCTTTTTTAAAAAATATATTTTATTGATTTTTTACAGAGAGGAAGGGAGAGAGATAGAGAGTTAGAAACATTGATGAGAGAGAAACATTGGAGAGCTGCCTCCTGCACACTCCACACTGGGGATGTGCCTGCAACCAAGGTACATGCCCTTGACCAGAATCGAACCCGGGACCCTTGAGTCCGCAGGCTGACACTTTATGCACTGAGCCAAACCGGTCAGGGCAAGAATTCTTACTCTTAATAGTAAACCTATTTCATATGTATCAAGTTTGATTATTAGCTTTATGGATAGTATATTGAATGCTACTTTCCTACCCAGTACTGTAATTAGTGTTTGCCACAGTTATCCCTTACATTCTTTACAACCCTATGAAAGAAGCTATACGCTTTTCCCCGTTTTAAAAATGAGGGAACAGGAGGATTTAGCGTACAAGTGGCAGAGCCAGGATTGAGAATGAGACTCTTGCGCTCCTGTGCTGTGCCCCCAGCCACTATAATGCCATATTAATATGAATGTCTGGTCTGGTCTTAATTACAAGAGCTTATCACCTCCAAAAAAAAGTAGAGATTGAGCATAGAAAATATAGCCTATTCCTTATCTTTGTTTGTTTTTTCTTTTGCCTTTTCTTAATAAAGCCAGAGCTCTAGAATGAGTGGAAGTTCTGTACCATTTGGGGGAAAGGGAGTGGGTGGAAATAATATGAAAGCTGAATATTTTAAATCATTTAAGATTACATGTCACTGGAGAAAATCTAATTTGATTGCTGCAGACACTTTGACCCCCCGTTTTTAATAATGTGAGTTTAAGAAAAGAAAGGTACAGACTATTTATTAGTTCAGCTTAATCCTTATTACTATGCTTCTCCTCCCTTGGATATTTTCTTTCTTTAATCCGTTTATATGTTTTTTTCCTGTCACCATGGTAAAGCTCATTCCATGATGTGAGAGATCTTATGCTGAAGAAAGTTTTCTTAAATGTCAAGTCTCACATTTTCGCTTCCACTTTTTATCTTGGTGTTGCTAGGACAACCCAAATAATTTCATTTTTTCTTTGAAGTTGATACCTTTAAAGCTGTTATACCCTCCTGCTGACTCACTCATGTTCTTCTGATTTTTTTTCTCATTTAATTCCAGTAACTACTTTCTTTACACAGATGTTTTCTGCTTTTCTGTAGTAATAATAGCTGATGTACTGTTGGGGTACATATTTTGGGGGATTATAAGTCCCACTGAGGATTTAAAAGTGCTGTGGACCTTCTCACCAGGAAAAAAAAAAAAAAGCCGGTTTAAGAAGTAATGGATAAACATACAGTGGGGGAGAGATTGTCCTTTCAATAAACAGTGTTGGGAAAACTGGACAGCCACATGCAAAAGAATGAAATGGGACCAGTATCTTTATCATACGCAAAACTTAACTCAAAGTGTGTTAAAGATGAATTTAAGACCTGAAACCATAAAACCCCTAGAAGAAAACATAAGGTATCAGATTCTTGACATCAGTCAATAGTTTTTGGATTTGACACCAAATCAAAGTCAACAACACCATAAAGAAATCAGTGGGACTACAGCAAACTAAAAAGCTTCTGTGCAGCAAAGAAGCCATTAACAAGAAAAGGCAACCTATGGAATGGGAAAAATATTTGTAAATAATGTATCTGCTAAGTGGTTAAGATTCAAAATATACAAAGGACTCATATAACTCAATAGAAAAAAAAACTAATCTGCTTTAAAAAACAGGCAGAGGACCTACATAGACATTTTTCCAAAGACGACATACAAATGGCCAGCAAGTACATGAAAAGGTGCCCAGCATCACTCATCAGGAAATGCAAATCGAAACCACAAGGAAATACCACCTTATGCCTGTTAGAATGTTTTTTATGTACATAAAAAAAAGAAGTAGTAAGTGTTGGGGAGGATGTGGAGAAAAGGTTGGTGGGAATGTATGTTGGTGCAGCCACTATAAAAAACAGCATAGAGGTTCCTCAAAACACAAAAAATAAAACTACCATATGATCCAGAAATTCTGCTTCGGAGTATTTATCCAAAAGAAAAGAAAACATTAACTTAAAAAGCTACCTGCACCCCCATGTTCATTGCAGCATTATGAAAATAGCCAAAACCTGGAAACAACCTAAGTGTTCATCAATAGATAACACAAATGTGATAAATATGTGTACATACTAGTATTATGTATATAATTCAGCCATAAAAAAGACAGAAATCCTACCATTTGCAACAACATGGATGGGCCTTATGCAACATGAAAACTTTATGATAAGTGAGATAAATACTATGTGACCTCATGTATATGTGGGCCCTAAAAATAATTTTTAAAACACTGAACTCATGTAGAGATCAGATTGGTAGTTACCAGAGGCAGGGAGCGGGTGCGAAATGGGTAAGATGGTGAAAAGGCACACATTTCCATTTATATGATAAATAAATCTCAAAGATATAATGTACAGCATGGTGATTATAGTTAACTCTACGGTATTGTATATTTCAAAGTCGCTAAGGGAGTAGATTTTAAAAGTTCTCATAAGAAAAACAAATTGTAACTATGTGTTGTGATGGATGTTAACTTATTCTGGTGATCATTTCACAATATATACATATATCAAATCATTGTTATTAGCATACACCTAAAACTAATGCAGTGTTATATGTCAATTAAAAATAAATAATGGATGGAAATACTTAATAGAATCTCCAATAGTACCTCTTTTTAAAATATATATATATATTTTTTTATTTCAGAGTGGATGGGAGAGGGAGAGAGAAATAGAAACATCAATGATGAGAAAGAATCATTGATCTGCTGTCTCCTGCATGGCCCCTGCTCAGGATCAAGCCCACAATCCGGGCATGTGCTCCAGCAGGGAATCAAAACTGTGACCTCCTGGTTCATAGGTCGATGCTCATCCACTGAGTCATGCTGGCCGGGCTAATAGTACCTCTTACTATCCAAATCTATTTGGTCCTTGAGTTTTGAATAGCGAGTTACAAGAATTCATATAGCAGTAGATTTATATTAAAAAATATCCCAAACTATTGTTTCTAAGTTCAGATTGTAAAAGTTAAGATAGCTGTTTATTTCTGTTTCATTTTTACTTCATCCCAGGGCAATCTCATGCTAGGTTTTATATTTCTTACCTTTTGGCAGACTTCTGTAGGGGTTAAATGGCTATGTGGCGTGTCTCTCTTTTAATGCTGGTCTGGCTCACACAAACCCTTGGGGTTTGACTCCATACAAAGAGCTGAGGAGCAAAGAGAAGGGATAACACATTTTGAGTCTTCTTGTTTACAAATCTATTCCCCACAGAATTGACTCCAACTTATCATCTTTTATCCCTAATACTTAACACATAGTAATTGGATAACAAATGATGAAAGAAGTTAGGAGGAAGGAAAGGGGGAGGACGGGAGGGAGAAATAAAAGGAAGAAAAAAAAAGGATATATCAAAGGGAACAAGAAAGTTTAAAAACAGCCCAAAGGAAACTGTCCTCCAACCAGAGACTGCATATCCTCAGAAGTCCATTCCTAAGCAGGAGCTGGAACTTAAGTGTGTCATCTACCCTGAAGGCTGGACCATGTTTGGGCAGATGCAGGGGAGAACAGCAGCCTTTGGCCCTCAGAGGCGCCACTTGTGTTCATTCCCGGGAAATTACTGAGCCCCCTCCCTGGTATGACTGGCCCACCGAGGCTCTAGAGCAACGTTCACTATTTGTGATGAGAATTTTGTAAATTCAGTACAGGCATGGGCTACTCAGCCAGAACATTGGGTGTCTTCACACGGCATTAGCAAGAGCTGAGGCGTCACGTGGAGATGGCCCAGGAGACACAGTGGAGTTTGGTCCACGTGTTTTAGAAGACAGTTTAAACTGTTTCGGTCTACAGGCTTCTACAAAAAGGTTGCTTGGGATAAATTTGCATAAATGCCTTAGATAAAGACTCTTGGTGAGTCTTGGTGGCTTTTTGCCATTTTAGTCTGAGAGCATGTAACTTACTGCTCCCTTGGTCTCACGGAATCGGGATCAGCGCAGGCTACCCTGTGTCTCCAGAGACAGAAAATATGAGGTCCACCCTAATTCCAAATAAACAAAAACAAAATATTTATACTGAGTGATGGAGGACAAAATGATACATCTCAGACGGGGACAAAAAGCCATTTACACTGCAGACCTTGCATCCTGCCCGCATGTCCTGGCCCTGGCCTCGAACTGTCCCTAGATAACCATTCCCACCTTATGTCATGTTTCCATGCAGCGTCGCTTCTAACCCCCGGCAGCTCAGGCGCCTCAGTGTACTGTCTACCAGAGTATCCTAAACTGCCACTTCTTCACACCTATCCCAATTTTGATTAAATGGTTTTGTGTAATTATTTACCACTTGTCTTTCCAACCTAATGAAAGGTTCATAAGGTCAGTGGTTATGTCTCTCTTACTCACTGTCTATCCATATTATTGAGTTTAATACCTTGCAGATGAAAGCTACTCTAGTACTCAGAGAAAGAATGAATAATGCTTCCAGGCACTGTAGTAGGTGCAAGGGAGATAAAGACTTTCATTCACTGCTTTTATCCTTGGGAAACTGTGCTCCTGGAGTAGCAATATCCAATGGTACGTCATCCCTCTCTCAGCCTCCAGAAGTAGCCCAGGGTGAGTTAAGGTCACATGGCTCTCTCCATCTCATTTTCCCAAACCCCACTTCTTTCCCACAAGAATCCTGACGCTGACCCTGTTTGTCACGAAGGACACTGAGTAGAAGTGAACCAACGTGTCGTCCCACCAATTTCTGTTTCTCTGTTGGATGAAAATGTATTTTGTTTTTAAACAATTTATGTCTGTGTAACCATTTTTTAGGCCCCTAAAACATTGGTCTGTTAAGTTTTTAACATGGGGAAAAAAAGTTTTTAATATGGGTCATCTGAAAAATAGTATCAACATTAAACAACAACCAAAAACAAACAAATCCCACAGTTGTTCCATAAACCTTCTA
>PVJC01048226.1:0-12612 GCA_004026665.1 Murina feae | reverse complement strand
GCATCAGGGGGTCAGTGGCCTGCTTGGTGGGCTTCCCAGGCCCCTTGCAGGGCACCAGGAAGCGGGAAAGCAAGGTGGCGGGCTGGGGAGTGGGAAAGAGGCAGCGGGGGGGTCAGTGGCCTGTTTGGTGGGCTTCCCAGGCCCTTTGCGGGGCACCGGGGAGCGGGAAAGCAAGGCTGCAGGGGTCAGGGTCCTGCTTGGCAGCTCCCCAGACCCCTTGGCGGCACCGGGAAGTGGGAAAGGAAGGCAGCAGGGGACGGGTGAGTGGGAAAGAGTTAGTGGCCTGCTTGGTGGCTTCCCAGGCCCTTTGTGGGGCATCAGGGAGCGGGTAATAGGTGGCAGGGGGTCGGCGGCCTGCTTGGCAGCTGTCCAGGCCCTTTGCGGGGCATCGGGGAGTGGGAAAGAGGCAGTAGGAGGTCAGTGGCCTGCTTGGTGGCTTCCCAGGCCCCTTGCAGGGCACCAGGAAGCGAGAAAGCAAGGTGGCAGGCCGGGGAGTGGGAAAGAGGCAGCGGGGGGGTCAGTGGCCTGCTTGGTGGGCTTTCCAGGCCCTTTGCGGGGCACCAGGGAGCGAGAAAGCAAGGCTGCAGGGGCTGGGGTCCTGCTTGGCAGCTCCCCAGACCCCTTGGCGGCACCGGGAAGTGGGAAAGGAAGGCAGCAGGGGACGAGTGAGTGGGAAAGAGTTGGTGGCCTGCTTGGTGGCTTCCCAGGTCTCTTCCGGGGATCAGGGAGCAGGAAAAGGCTGGCCTGACCACGAGCCTCCACAGTGTGCCTGGTGGCAGGTCCCCAGCAGGTAGACACACACGGGAGGACTGCTCCGAGCCTCAGATGCAGCTGGGGGCAGGTCCCCAGTGGCCACACACACACACACACACACACACACACACACACACAAAAGGCGCCTGGCAGACTGGGGCCATCATAGGACATCCACTGTGGGGTCCTAGACTGTGAGAGGGCACAGGCCGGGCTGAGGGACTCCCTCCACCCCGAGTGCACAAATTTTTGTGCACCGGGCCCCTAGTATATGTATATTTTTAAATATACATGCTTCTCCCACCCATCCCAGTCCCCTAGTGGGGAAGGGATGGATTTTGAGTTCATCTCAGTGGCCACTGTTCACATTAGATCTTCCAGCCCAGCCTATGAACCCACACTTAGTTGTCATGTAGAAAGAAGGGGTTCAAAGTTAAAAATGGAAGATTTATGTTCACTGAAATCTCTAAAAAAAAAAAAAAAAAAATCTCTAAAAGAATCTGGGAGACAAAATGGTCACAGGAACAGTTGGGTACCTTGGCATCAGAGTATAGCTTAAAAGGGTGAGAATAACTCCTGCCTACCTGGGTAGGGACCCCACAGGGCTATGACAATAGAAGGGCTCCAGAGACAGAGTGAAGCTTTGACGCATCTAATCTTCTAGCTCATCAGTGACTGGAATGGTGCAGGTCCAGGCCCAAGGCTCTGGTGACAACAGCACGACTGACTTCTAAACAGAGAAAGGAGCACTATAAGGTAGAAACACAGAAGGCAGCTCAAGGGCATAGTCTGTGGAATTCCTCAGCCTCAATGATGCAAGGTGACATCAGAGGCATCCTTGTAATGTGGTTGGTGGTTGAGAGTTAGACTTTTGAAATTGGCCTTCCGGGGCTTTATCCTGGCATTGCCACTTACTAGTTCCTGCTGGTACCTTTTGCACAGGGGATTGTTAAGGATTTGCTCAGGTAACATACATGAACAGTGTGACCCTGTGTCTGGTTCATAGTCACCTTTAGTGTTATTTTTTTCTTTTAACAAAATTGAGGTATAATTGACACATAATGATTTGTATGTGTACATATTGAGAAAGGATCGCTCTTTCATGTTATTATTATCAAGGTGCTCATCAGGATGTGGATACCTCAGGGGGGAAACTTAAAGAGCCAAAGAAAAGGGGAAGGAGCCTCGGAAATAACAGGGGTCTTTGCAGTGGGGAGGGCTGAGCTAGGAGAATGTTGTTCATTTCTGTGAAGGTGAGTCTGTTGTTTTTATTCCCAGGCCTCTGAATCCTCAGGAGACATAAGCTCTTCAGGCTAGACAGGGAGGAATTCACATGGATTTTGAATGTTTAGCTGAGAAGCTTGATTTCAGTAAAGAGGTTATGAAGAACAACTGAAAGCACTATATTAAGATTAATCCAGAGATACATACCAAAAAGTCAGAGAAGGGGAAGCTCCAAGAAAGAGAGACCAATTATACGATTATTACCATGGACTGTGGGAGAAGACATAAGGAGCTGAAATAAGTTGGTAGCACTGAGAATGGAAATGAAGGGACAGATGTGAGAGAAACGCTTGGCGACAGAACTATCCCGGGATATATAAAGCATCTGCCTGATCAAGTTTTCAGTGTGTTCCAGTCCAAATCCTAGAGTTTTAGAAACTATGCAAACTATGCCATATACAATTCAACAATGTATTGGATTTCCCCCGCTGTTTGCATATATTGTTTTAAATAATGAAATGTTCTTTCTAGACCAAATTTCTAATTAATTTATTGAACACGACCTTAAATGATGATTCTCTAGCACAGATATCTTAAATGATTTTTTTGCCCCAGTTCATTTTACATTTGTAAATTTTTGACTTCTTAAAAATTTTTACCATCTTCTGACCCATTATAAATTAAATTATTAATGAAGCTTATAGTTAGTGGCAAATATATAACCAGATCACCAGGATTTAAGAAAATATATTGACATTAATGATTTTATTTATTGTCATTACTTTCCATTATCTTCATGATAGTGTAATATTGATATTAAATTCAGAAATAAGAGTTAAAAACACTTAAAAATGATAGTAAATCATAGATACAGAAAACTGATTGATGTCTGCTAGACGGGAGTAGGGTTGGAAAACTGGGTGAAAAGGTGAAGGGATTGAGAGGTACAAATTGGTAGTTACAAAATAGTCACAGGATGCAAAGTATAGCACAGGGAACATAGTCAATAATCCTATATAATAAAGAGGTAATATGCAAACTGACCATCACTCCAACATACAAGATGGCCACCCCCATGTGGTCAAAGATGGCTGGCAGGGGAGGACAGTTAGGGGTGACCAGGCTGGGAGAGGAGGGCAGTTGGGGGCGAAGAGGTCTGTAGGAGAGGGCAGTTAGACATCGATCAGACTGGCAGGGAAGTGGTTAGGGGGTGATCAGACTGGCAGGCAGAAGCAGTTAGGGGCAATCAGGCAGGCAGGCAGGCGAGCAGTTGGGAGCCAGCAGTCCTGGTTTGAGAAAGGAATGTTCACCTGCCCAGAATTGGGCCTCAACGGGCAGTCAGACTTCCCTTGAGGGGTCCCAGATTGGAGAGGGTAAAGGTGGGGCTGAGGGACACCCCCCTCACCATGCACAAATTTTGTGCACTGGGCCTCTAGTCTATATATATAAAAGCCAAGAGACCGATTGTTGGAACGACCAGAACGAGTGGCTATGATGCCCGCTGCGGCAGCCAACCAGCCTGATCAGGGAGGAGCCAGCCAGCTAACCACCTGTGCCCCCTCCCCAAAGCCAGCCCCACCCCCAAACGGCCCCCCCACCCCGATCACTGAAGTGTGACCTTCAGTGATTCTAAGTAAGCAAATGCTATCCAGCCTTATAGACCAGGAACCTGAATGACAAGTGATCAGAAGGAAAACTGTTCACGGTCTGGACTGTCAGTCAAGTGTCCAGGAGAGGAGCCCAGCACAACCATTATCTTCCCCACTCCTGATCGGCCCCCCCCCTCCCGACCCTGATGCAGTCAGGTGTCCAGGAGAGGTGCCCAGCACAAGCATCATCTTCCTGTGTTCTCTCTCCACTGCTTACTACCAAAGCGGGCAGCCACACCATACCACAACCTCCTTTTACAGGGTTTGTCAGCAGGGAACTAAACCACATTTCCTGTATAGGGAGAGGCTTAGAAACAGAAGCTGTAAGTGTCCCTGACATCAAAGCGCCTTTGAAGCTTCAACTCATCCAAAAGCCTACAGCAAATGTGTTTACACCCTTCAAAGATCTTTAACACTACTAATTCCCCCCAGATTGGGGGCAGGCGGCTGGATGCCATCTATGCATGAATTCATGCACTGGGCCTCAAGTATTTTAATAATTATGTATGGTGCCAGATGGGTACTAGAAATATCAGGAGGCACAGTTTGTAAAGTATGTGATTGTCTAGCTACTATGTTGTATACCTGAAACTAATCTAATCTAATAAAAGAGCAATATGCAAATTTACTCTCACTCTGTTATACCTAAGCCACGCCCACCAGCCAAGCCATGCCCACCAATCAGAGTGGCTGTATGCAAATTAACCCAGCAAAGATGGCAGCCGGCAGCCACAGAGCTAGAGCAAACAGGGGGTTTCCATTGCACCAGTGATGGAGGAAACTGCCTGCCTAGGCCAGCTGGGCCTCTACTCAAGGCAACAAAGTTTCATTATAGAAGCCATGGAGCTGAAGCAAACAGGAGGCTTTGTTCCCTGCTTAGGCCTCTGCTCAAGGAAACAAAGTTTCATTATAGAAGATAAATAAACCCCAGAAACTTGATTCCAGCCAGACTTGCTGGGACATTGGGTCAATGGGAGCTGTGGGCAGCCTGAAAATGGCCTTCAGCTCCTCATTCAGGCTGCCCAGGCACCCCAGTAGGACCCGAACCCTGAAGGGAAGGTGGGCAGTCTGAAAATGGCCCTCAGCTCCTCATTCAGGCTGGCCACACCCCCATGGGGTGAGGGTCCCCACTGGGGGGCTTGGCCAGCCTGCAAAGAACCATCAGCCCCTCACCCAGGCTGGCCAGGCACGCCAGCAGGTGGACATCACCCAAGGGGTCCCAAACTGCGAGAGGGCACAGGCCAGGCTGAGGGATCTGCCCGAGTGCACAAATTTTTGTGCACCAGGTCCCTAATACAAAATAATACTGAATATAAACTAATTGAAAAAAATATATCAAAAAATGATAGTCAAGTGCTCACTTCGGCAGCACATATACTAAAATTGGACTAATACAGAGAAGATTATCATGGCCCCTGCACAAGAATGACATGCAAATTAATGAAGCATTCCATATATTTTTTTAAATTTTGTTTTATTGCTTAAAGTATTACACGGAGCATTACCTATGTCTCCTTTTTTCCCCCTTGACCTTCCCCCGGCCTCTCCTACCCCCCCATGACTTGTGTCTATTGGTTACTCTTATATGCATGCATACAAGTCCTTCAGTTGATCTCTTAAACCGCCCCCCCCCCACAATTAACCCTCCCCAGGGTTAATGCTGTAGTTTGACAGTCTGTTCAATGCTGCTCTGCCTCTGTATCTATTTTTGTTCATCAGTTTATATTGGTCTTTATTATCCATAAATGAGATCATGTGGTATTTTTCTTTCATTGACTGGCTTATTTCATTTAGCATAATGCTTTCCAGTTCCATCCATGCTGTTGCAAATGGTAAGAATTCCTTCTTTTTTACAGAAGCATAGTATTCCATTGTGTAGATGTACCACAGTTTTTTAATCCATTCATCTGCTGATGGGCACTAAGGCTGTTTCCAAATCTTAGCTATGGTGAATTGTGCTGCTATGAACATAGGGATGCATATGTCCTTTCTGACTGGTATTTCTGGTTTCTTGGGATATATTCCTAGAAGTGGGATCACTAGGTCAAATGGGAGTTCCATTTTTAACTTTTTGAGGAAACTCCATACTGTCTTCCATAGTGGCTGCACCAGTCTGCATTCCCACCAGCAGTGCAGGAAGGTTTCTTTTTCTCCACATCCTCTCCAGCACTTGTCGTTGGTTGATTTGTTGATGATAGCATTCCATATTTTTTTTAAAGTGATAGTAAAAATGTGCAAACCTAAGCCTATAATTTGTCCAGTTATCCAGGAATGAAACTTCCTAATACTACTAGAGGCCTGATGCACAAAATTTGTGCAAGAATAAACCTTTGCAGCCCTGGCTGCCTCAGCCCTTGCAGTCACGGCTTCATCTGGAAGGTTATCCGGATGGTCATTCTGCTGTTCGGCCATTCGGTAGATTTGCATATTATGCTTATTATAGATTGTGTGATATTGTGATTTATAATAAAAAAATGTATGTTTGGTCTTTGTTCCTATTCCTGGCACAGGGCTTCTAAAACCCTTGGAATTTCCTGATAGGAATAATAAAGGTGTTTTTTAACCCTCCCCCAAGGATATATTTTTATTGATTTTAGAGGAAGGGAGAGAGAGAGAAACATAGATGTGAGAGAGAAACACTGATCAATTGCTACCTGGGAATCAAACCCGCAACATACGTATGTGTCCTGACAGGGAATCAAACCCATGATATTTCTGGTGTACGATGACACTCCAACCAACTGAGTCACCTGGGAGGGGCCAAAATATATATTCTTAAACAAGTATCACACTGAACATTTTCTTCTCTTGTGTTTATTTTTTATTTTCTTTAAATATATTTCATTGATTTTTCACAGAGAGGAAGGGAAAGGGATAGAGAGCCAGAAACATCAATGAGAGAGAAACATCGATCAGCTGCCTCCTGCACACTCCCCAGTGGGGATGTGCCCGCAACCAAGGTACATGCCCTTGACTGGAATCAAACCAGGGACCCTTGAGTCCGCAGGCCAACGCTCTATCCACTGAGCCAAACCAGTCAGGGCACTTGTGTTTATTTTTATATAGTATTGGACTTATATGAAAGTTGCAAAAATAGTACCAAGAACTCCCTCCTACCCTTTACCCAGATTTCCTAAATGTTAACATTTGACTACACTTGTTTTATCCTTCCCTTTTCCTTCCTCTCTCTCTCTCTGAACCTTTTGAGAGTATCTTATGAAGCCCCTTTACTCACCAAGAGTTCATTGTGTATTTCCTAAAAACAAGGAATTCTTTTGCAATAGCCACAGTACAATGACCAAATCAGGAAATTAATATTGATATAATACTATATCAAATCTTGTTCATGTTTTTCCAATTTTCCCAACAATGTCCTTTATAACAAAAAAAAATTCTGGTCAGGCTTTGCTTTTCGTTATGTCTTTTTAATTTTCATTCTTAGCATTTTATGACATTGACTTTTTTTTATAATAAAGACCCATTATTTTGTAGAATGTCCCTTAACTTACAGTTGCCTGATGTTTTCTCATGATTAGATTCAAGTTATGCTTTCTTGGCAAAAACACCATAGAAATTATGTTATATTCTTAGTATATCCTGCTAGGAGGCACATAATGTCAATTTATCTGATTATTGATGTTGACCATGAACAGTTCTCCATCCTATGTTTTCATTCACAATACAAAATTTCTCATGTCTTTGTCTTTCAAAATTCATGGAACATCATTTCAGTGTCTATCAGTATTTCATTTATGAACATGTCATAATTTTTTAATTGATCATATTTCTGTTTCATTTATCACTGCATTGGTAAGAACTAGAATTAACAATGATGTTAGAGATGCCTCATTTTAATAGAAATATTTTGTGTTTTGCCATTAAATATTTTATTGGCTGTTAATTTGAAATGTTTTTCAAATTGTTAGAGAAATACTTTTCATAGGAGTGATTAAAATTTAACAACCAAGAAATATCTGCTTGTTCATTACTCATTCATTCATGACCATATTCCTGTAATTGCCTGCCCCCTACTGTGATACATAGAGCACAATATGTGTGTCCAAAATGTATATATTTTTTAAAAAATATTTTTATTGATTTCAGAGAGGAAGGGAGGGAGGGAGGAAGAGAGAGAGAGAGAGAGAGAGAGAGAAAGAGAGAGAGAGAGAGAGAGAATCCATGAGAGAATCATGATTGGCAGCCTCCTGCACACCCTCTACTGGGTGGCCCTGTAACTCAGGTATGTGCCCTTAACAGGAATCTAACCATGACTTCCTAGTCCATAGGTTGATGCCCAACCACTAAACCACGTCAGCTGGGCTCTTTTTTTCTTTAATCCTTACCCGACGACATTTTTTCATTAATTTTCTGAGAGTGTAGAGGAGAGGGAGAAACAGAGAGAAACATCCATGTGAGAGAGATATATTGATTGGTTGCCTCAGCAACATAAGTATGTGTCCTTAACTGTAATTGAACCCGGGACTCTTCAGTCCTCAGGCCGACGCTCTAACCACTGAGCAAAACAGGCTAGGGCCAAGCTATATGTCTTTTTGATGCTATGTTCTCTTGCCCTCTGGAAATTGTCTCTTATTTATTGTTGCCATTCGAAAACTGCCCCCACAGCTCCTTCTCCAAACAACTATATTTTATCAGCAATTTCAGGTTCTACCCTCTTCACTCTGGGCTCTGTCTAGCTGCTGACTTTGGCAGAGGGGTGAGAGAGGAGGACTAGGTAGCTGTGGCAAGGAACAATGGCGAGAAGCTGATAGGATGAATTTGCTACCTGAGGTTAAAAGTTCAGCAGTTTCAAGCAAGTGCAGGAAAAAAGGAAGAAGTTCTTTTATCAGAGACAATGCTCTTTCATCTTCTTTTGGATAACTCTATTTGGCCATACAAGAGAGTTTTTGTTTTTTTGTCGTTTTTTAAATTATTTTATTGATTTTTTACAGAGAGGAAGGGAGAGGGATAGAGAGGTAGAAACATCGATGAGAGGGAAACATTGATCAGCCGCCTCCTGCACATTCCCATCTGGGGATGTGCCCGCAACCAAGGCACATGTTCCCGACCGGAATCGAACCTGGGACCCTCCAGTCTGCCGGCTGATGCTCTATCCACTGAGCCAAACCAGTCAGGGCATAAGAGAGTTTTTGACACCCTTAGACTTACATAAGTGATGTTCCACTGGAGTGTCTTTGAGAGCAGGGTTCACTAGAAGACATCGAACTGTTGTTGCACTCTAGTTATTGTTACTAATCACAAACTATGGAAGTGCATGAAAGATTTACTTATATATGCTTAACCAGCTTACTGAAGAGTTTTAACTCAGGGGGTATAAACATAAAACTCTTTTTTCTCTCATGGGCCCACTACACTGTGTTTAATCCCTTCTGTCCCTTTAACATCTTGGGCAAATTCTGTAACTTGCAGAACACTTTTGAATGCTAAAAGTCGGGCCCTTAAAAATTACTACTAGACCCTTCAAACTTAAATGCTGCATTTAGAAACATGCAATATTATGGACATACTTAAACTAAAAAAATTATTCAATGTTTATCTGAAATTCAAATTTAATTGGGTGTTCTGTATTTTTATTTGCTAAATCTGGCAACCCTAAATTTTATTTCATTTCTTCCTCACCTACCTCACCTCCCAGAGCTGGCTTGGCCCAAAGATGGAAGGATGTAGAGTGGAGAAGAGGCATGGTCTACATTGATATTCCTCTCGCCTCAGCTTTCTCCTCTTGCTCCTCTGATGTTGGTGGTGGCAAGGAAGGGTGGAAAAGGAAACCATCTCTGACTCCATCCCCATGACCAAATCACCTCCCAAAGTTTCCACCTCCAAATACCATCACTTTGGATGCTGGGATTTAACATGAATTTTGAGGGGACACAAACATTCAGTATTTATCAATTTTCTTCAGTGAATTTTATCATCTTAACTCTTATATTTAGATCCATTTGGAGTTAATTTTACACACAGGTATTTTAATAAATATTGTCGGTACATGGGAACTATACATGTTCATATATAGATGCTAAGTGGTCTCAATTTGCTTTATGAAGATTGCCTTCCTGGAACACCACCATCTTAGATAATTCAGTATTCAGTACAGCAGCAAAAACTTAGCACTTTAAATCTGGCTGGATTGTAGATAGAGACTGACATGTTAGATTTAGTACAACTGTAGAATTAATACCCAAATCTCCCATGCTGCACAGTTTTCCCATATGCTGCATAAAAATGCTATATAGTTTCTTACTCATAAGCTGCTATGTTAGGGTGTTAGCTGGTTTTATGCCCTCAACTTGCTTAATGTTTTCATTTATATACAATAGAGTTTTATACCACATAGGCCAAACCATCTATTGCAAAATAATTTACAGTAAAATCATAATAAATTTATACAAGGTATTGATTTAACATTAATTTTCAAACTGTGAAAATCAATGAGCCATAAATCCATAAATAAATTGGTGAAATAAAAGACGTGAATGCCAAGAAAAATTAGTCACCCTGTTGTGTTTGTGCTTTTCAGACTGCTAAATATATGGGAGGAGGAAATACACTAGAGGAGGCTTTATCAAACGTAAAATTAGCAACATATAAAAATAACAATGCACAAAGAAGTAGGCTCTCACAACAAGATTGTGAATACCACCCAAGAATCTGGTTCGTAATCTGGACATACTGGCATCCCAATTCAGTTGAATGATACCCTGCAAAGTAAAGCATCTTCACATTCTTGTGCTTCCAAAAATTTTTGGAGGCGATCAGTAGCACAATCTATTTGATTTTTAGAATATCATGTTTCTGTTTGTGTGCATATGTTTGAATATCTTTACTATTGAAAAGACCACACTGAAGACATCACCGTGGCTACATAACAGTCTACATTTCCAGTGGATATTTAAGTCTCCTCCGCTTACTTCATAAGCAATCACTGAGCCTGGGTTTGATAACCTGCAGTGATGGGAACTTAGGACTTCAGATACATTATGGTCTCTTTGTTCTAGTTTTGACTGGTTACTTAGCGATTGCGGCAATGCCAGTTCAGTCTTCATTTTGGTCAGAGAAAACCTTTTTTCTAAGACCATATTTACCCTTTGCAAATCAAACCTCAGTGGTGGCAACTGGGCACAAGAGAGATCAAACAAGGAAGTCACTATGTTAATGAAGATACTATTATCATTGCTTGAGAAAAAACATAGGTCCTTCATTTGAGCATACTTAATTGATATTTGCTGTCTTTATATTGCCATATACACACTAATTTGGGGGGAATATCTACATTTTATATTCTCATCATAGCATCTATCTAATAAAATCTATGTGGATGTTTATAGACCTTCTCTCTGGAAAATCTGCAGGCAGTCTGATAACTCTATATTTATATAAAAGCCAAAGAACTAGGAATAGATCAGAGATCTGGGAGAGAATAAGGATCATACCCAAAGAAATCAGTTGAGAACCAGCTTTAAGTATAAATAAATCTCAATTAACATTTTGTGGAACAAAAATTCATAAAAATAAATACACTAATTGTTTCTTCCTACATATTATAAATAAATTATATCATGCCATGGGTAAAGATTTTAAATAAACAATTGCCAAATGAGAGTCAAAATTCTCCAGCACATGTTCACTGACAAGGGACTGCTATACAATCTTTTAAAAAATCTTAATACCAATTTATTTACTCTAAAGAATATGGCATATAAAGTCAAAATCAGTCCTAGCTGGTTTGGCTCAGTGGGTAGAGCATCGGCCTGTGGACTGAAGGAGCCCGGGTTCAGTTCCGGTCAAGGTCATGTACCTTGGTTGTGGGCACAATCCAAGTAGGAGGTGTGCAGGAGGCAGCTGATCGATGTTTCTCTCTCATTGATGTTTCTAGCTCTCTATCCCTCTCCCTTCCACTCTGTAGGAAAATCAATAAAATATATTTAAAAAAAATAAAAGTCAAAATCACTTTAGGCCTTATTTTTTCCATCTGTAAAAGTACAGTACTAGTGTTGACTTCATAAAAGTGTAATTCCCAGCAACAAATATATACACTCTTGCAATTTCTGACTGATTAGAGCGCCCTCATGTGTGTCTTTGTTATAATGTGTTAGACATCTGAAAAGTATTAATCTCAGCAGCACTACAATTATGTCTTTATTTTCCCATATATAATAGTTTAAGTATCACTCAGTAAATTCTAAAGAGTGTGACAATCCTACCACATCTCACTAACTTTTCATATGCCAAATTTTATTCTAAAGTAATGAAATTATTGTTGTGGTTTAAATTTTAATGAATTAAAAGTTTTTCCCTTGCCCTAACCAGTTCGGCTCAGTGGATAAAACGCGTTGGCCTGGGGACTGAAGGGTCCCAGGTTCGATTCCGATCAAGGGCATGTACCTTGGTTGCGGGCACATCCACAGTGGGGGATGTGCAGGAGGCAGCTGATCGATGTTTCTCTCTCATTGATGTTTCTAACTCTATATCCCTCTCCCTTCCTCTCTGTAAAGAATCAATAAAATATATTAAAACAAAACAAAAAAAAACATAAAAAAAGTTTTTCCCTTAAAGCTCCTATGATAAGTTTTTCATTATAACATTATTTTATTATCATTCCTGAAAGAAAATATGTAGCCAATTAAGTTGTTAATGGTATGTGATAACTTGTCAGTGCCTTTTTAGGGGTGGATAATAGCTCAAAGGGCCAAATTATTTGAAATGTTAAATAATTTGCATAACACGTTAAAAAATAGGAGGGAGGCTGTCATCAAACTTTAAAAGGTTGGAAACAGGGAGAAACAAGATGGCGGCATAGGGTAGACACCGCATATGCAGCTGTGAACAACTATTTCAGAAAAACCACGAAAAGAACACACGGACACCCCTCGCACCCACAGGACGGCTGGCTGAGTGAAAATCCTACAACCAGAGAAGAGTCTGAGACTCAGAGCAGCAGCGGAAGCAAAGTACAGAGGTACGGAGGCGC
>PVJC01048225.1:0-12613 GCA_004026665.1 Murina feae | reverse complement strand
CTTTTTTGAGCTGTGACCAGGGCTGGGTGCGGCCTGCCTCCCAAGCTTGCCTACTGCCCATCTTCCTCCAGCCACCAGAAAGCAGGGAAAACCCCGCCTTGTGGTCAGGCCAGCCTTTTCCTGCTCCCTGATCCTCGGAAGGGACCTGGGAAGCCACCAAGCAGGCTGCCAACTCTTTCCCACTCACCCGTCCCCTGCTTCCTTCCTTTCCCACTTCCCGGTGCCGCCAAGGGGTCTGGGGAGCTGCCAAGCAGGACCCCGGCCCCTGCAGCCTTGCTTTCCCGCTCCACGATGCCCCGCAAAGGGCCTGGGCAGCCACCAAGCAGGCCGAGACCCCCCCCCCACCGCCTCTTACCCGCTTCCCGGTGCCCTCCAACCCTGCCGCCTGTTTCCCATCACCGGTCCTGAGTCCTGCGCTGTCCCGCCCTGCAGCTGCTCTGTGCACTCAGGGGTCCCTCAGCCCGGCCTGTGTCCTCTCTCAGTCTGGGAGCCCTCGGGGGATGTCCACCTGCTGGCGTGCCTGACCAGCCTGGGTGAGGGGCTTTAAGGCTGCTCACAGCTCCCATTGACCCAACGTCCCAGCAAGGCTGGCTGGACGCAGGTTTCTGTTCCTTTAAGCTGAGGTGGGCTGAGGTAATGAAACCTCCACTGCTTCACCTCGCAGCGCAGCGTCTATAATGAGACTTTGTTACTCTTAGTAAGGCAGGCCAGGCTGCTGTTCCCTTCAGCTCCTGAGGATTCTATGATTGTTACATTATTGAAACATGTTTCAGAGCCTGCCCGCCAAGGGCCGAAAACAGTATCGCTTTCGCTCCTGCTGCAACGGTCGCTGCCTAAACGTTTACTCAGGTCCGTGAGTGGCGGCCGCCATGTTGGCTGGGCTAATTTGCATACAGCCGCTCTGATTGGCTGGTGGGCATGGCTTACCCTGTCTCGGAGAAACGGTTAATTTTACTATTTCGCTTTTATTAGTTTAGATTGCCTCCTTTTGCTTCAAGGTTAAATGTAGGTCCTGGTTCCCCTTAGAAAATCTTTTCTGAAAACTCAACCCTTTGTGATGCTTACCACTTCTCGGTATTTGTCAGGTGTCTTTTGATTTGTGCCACTTTGTATTTACGTTTTTCTTTTTATATGTTTGTTTAATCTCCCCAGCTAGATTCTAAAACTCAATAGATAAATAAGGCCACCTTGTATTTCTAGACCTCACCTACCTAAGAGAGTGCCCTGTGACTAGGAGACTCTCAATAAAAGCTGATAATACAATTACATGTCCACTTCCTGACTTTTTTGAATAAATGGGATTTCTACATTAAGCTCCTGAAATTATTATTTTAAAAATAATACTTTAATAATAATAAGTTAGGTGAAGCTAAGTCAAACTCTCATCAGAATCCATCGAAGAACAAAAAGAACTTGATGGAAGTCAGCCAGTCAGTATCACAACTGTGTCAAAACACTTAGCTGGTTGCAAAGCCTGGCCTTGTCTCTCTCTGCCAATTTACTTTCCCTAAGAAGTTCCAGTTTTGAGAGGCCTGACAACAAAGGGCTCAGAGGTATTGCCAGTTCACATAGATTCATGCTGTGCTACAGGATTAGGCCAGAGGTTTCCCTGGCATTTAGAATTAAGAAATGGCACAAGCCAAGAGAGTATTTGCTTTCATTTGTCAATGCAACATCATCAATACTTCTTATAAATAGTAGACAAGAGTGTAAAGTAATGATTATTATAGTGACAACCACAGGAAGAAACTAGTTTATAAAAGGTTGTTCCTCTCCCTCTTGCTTTCAGATTAGGGACCACCAGATTCAGCAAGTTTAGGAAAATATAATAGAAGAGAGAGCCTCATGGTAATGCCTATGTGGTTAAGGTACACCAGAGTGTCCAGTTAAAGGATAATGAAAAAAGAGAGATGACAGATAGAAAGAAAATGTACCCCATAAGAAAAGTATGTTTGCATAAAAATGGTACAATTTGACACAAGAAGTATCAAATCAATAAACACATCTAGTGAGCGTAAATAAGGAAAACAGTTCATGATCTAAATATGAGATCATTGGCCTTTATTTGATATAGAGGCCCAGTGCACAAAATTTGTGCACAGGTAGGGTCCCTAGTGGCTGCCAGCTGTCATTCTGTGTCACCCCCTGGTGGTCAGCACACGTCATAGCAAGCAATCGAACTCCTGGTTAGTCAAACTCCCAAGGGGACACTTTGCATATTAGGTTTTTATGTATATAGATAGAGCAAATGTTAATCAGAATTGTCGCAAAATGGTTAAACTCCCTAACCATTTTTCCTTCACAAATGCATAATTATATCAATAGACTTTTTATTGAACACATTACCATTGTAAATCAGTGTGTCAGGGGAAAAAAAAAAAGTGTGCAAAGATAGATAGTCCTGAATTTGAATCAAATTTCTCTCATTCATTTTCTTAATGTGTAGCCATGGCAAATTATTCTGAGTCTCAGTACCCTAATGTAATAATCAAGATTTTTTTTCTTACTTACTGATGGCTGAGAGCATTTTTAAATAAATGTGCAGTGTTTGACATTCCATATGGTGGCTCCTGTTGCCCCGCAAGTAAGAGAGCAATCCACACAAGGAATCTATTGGACTCTTCCATTAACTCAAAATAAGGCATTCCTAACACTTACTGTAGAAGGGAGGAAAATAGAGGGATTAATAGTGGCCGACATCTCTGTAATACAGGAGGAGAAGAAGGATCTCAAATGGCCGCTCGCTTCCGGCCCTTTGGTTCAAGGAGTCAGTGGATACAAAATGACTTCACAGGCAGCAAGAGACCTCCATTGGCTAGATCCGGAGGGCAATGGTGGATTTTCCCGCCCATTATTTATGCCGAATATCCCCCACACCCTATGGGGGCAAGATGCACTAGAGGCTGTCAAGGCTACTGTCTTCACAGGGCAGCCCCCCCAATACTAGGGGCCACTGTTCTACACCCTCCGCCTCCCATTAAATTAACCTGGGATATGGAGGAGCCTATCTGGGTAAAACAGTGGCCATTACCCAGAGAAAAATTAACAGCTTTACAAGACCTAGTACAAGAACAACTACAGCAGGGGCATATAGAGCCCTCTCTTAGTCCCCATAACACCCCGGTCTTTGTCATTCAAAAATGGGACAGGACTAAATGGCGATTCCTCCAAGACCTTAGAGCAATTAACAAACATATGCAGAAGCTAGGGCCCCTCCAACCAGGGCTTCCACATCCATCGGCGATAGCCAGAGGGTCACACATAAAAATAATCGATATAAAAGATTGCTTCTTTTCCATTCCACTACACCCTGAGGACAGGCCTTATTTTGCCTTTTCTGTTCCTTTACCAATCACCAGCTCCCAGCAGAACAGTACCATTGGAAGGTACTCCCCCAGGGAATGAAGAACAGTCCCACTATATGTCAGGCATATATTGGAGTCGCCACTAAATCCCTTGCTAAACAATGTTTTGTTACTCACTACATGGATGACATACTCCTAGCCCATAGAGACCCTCTTTGGCTAGATGCATGCTATAACACATTAATAACAAATCTACAGGCCCCTGAGAAAGTCCAACACCACCCACCGTACTCTTTCCTAGGGTATAAAATCCATGAATAATTAACCCCTATAGCTCCTCAACTAGCCATCCCAGACTCACTCACCTTACACAAATTACAAGAGCTCTGTGGCCAGATTAATTGGATTAGAAACAGTCTATCTATATCAACAGGGGCCTTAAACCCCCTATTCCAATTCCTAGAGGGAGATCCAAACCCACTTAGTACTAGGACTATCTCCCTCAAAGCAAAGGAAGTATTAAACACTATTAATCAAGCTTTAAGAGAGTTAGAATTACATAGAATTGATTTAACTAAGCCAATCCAAGCAATCGTGTTAGCCACCATTGGTACACCCACTGGAGTTCTTTTCCAAGAAGTCCCCCTTTATTGGGTACATTTAGCCTACAGCCAACATCCAAAAATCACCTCTCCAACAACTGCTTATGCTACAATAGGACGTAAGCTCAGACAGACGTCTCTTACCCTATACGGTAAAGAACCAGATCTACTCATACTTCCTTATACAAAGGAGCAACTTACCCAATTACTCACCACTGACTTAGAAACCCAGTTACTATTACTACATTACCCTGGACAGGCTGATAACCATCTTCTCAATCACCGGATATTACATACTCTACAAAAGTTTCCATTACACACATTAGGACTAGTTCGTCCAAGTAGCAAGCCGATACTTAGGGCTCCATGCGCCTTTACAGGTGCTGGAAAGCACTATTGTACAGTGGTCATTAAGACGGACAGGCCACAAGATACACCAACCTACCTAAAATACCAGTACTCAGGCTCAGTACAAGTTGGGGAGTTACGTGCGGTGACACACGCACTTCTATATTGTCAGGACAATCCAGTTAATATCTTTTCCGATAGTGCTTATGCAGTCCACACTGCGAAAGCTATAGGCTTCTCTACCCTCAGAACTAAGGAAATCCCCCTTGATAAGGCCTTAACCCAACTTAAAGAAATCTTAGAAAACCATAAGCTTCCCTGGTACATTCAATATCTTCGATCTCACACGGGGTTACCAGGTCCCTTAGCACTAGGTAATAAGGAAGCAGACCGCTTAGTTCTCGCTATACAACCTATAGAGGAGGCTAAACTCTTACATTCTAAATTTCATATGTCAGCCTCCTCCCTACACAAGCTTTTTCCACACCTCCCTTTAGCCCAATGTAAGCACCTAATATGAGCCTGCAAAACTTTCGGCCCTCTACTACCTTTAGGCCCGCTCCAACCACGTGGCACTAATCCAAGAGGGCTTCAGATGAATTCCATATGGCAGGCTGACGTCACACATGTTCCAGCCTTCGGCAGGCTGAAATACATCCATACCATCATAGACACATGCTCAGGAACCACTTTTGCCCAAGTACAAACGGGAGAGAGAACCAGGCATAGTATAGCCACTTTCCAAGCTGCTTTCCTCTCATTAGGATTCCTGTGGGAAGTAAAGACTGACAACAAGCCATGTTATACAAGCTCCCAATGTCATCGCTTTCTAAACTCATATAACATCAAACACACCACTGGAATACCTTATAACCCACAAGGACAAGCCATAATTGAAAGATACACAGAGAGCTTAAAATCCAAATACAAAAAGAGAAAGAGGGGGTAATGGGAAGTAACCCACATACTATACTAACACAGGCTTTAAGCACATTAAACTTTTTTCATTTTGATAATCATGATCTCCCTCCAATATACAAGCACTGGGGAGGTCTTCGGAATCTTCCAACACCCCTTCCCCTGGTCCAATGGCGGGATCCCCTTTCAGGAATATGGAAGGGCCCCAATCCATTATTAACCCAGGGGAGAGGTTTTGCTTGTATCTTCCCAGAAGGTGAGACACACCCCCTCTGGATTCCAGCGAGAGACATCAAGCCACACACCTTAAGAGATGAGTCAGAGGCCAGTCACCCCATCAGTGGCGGAGATGGAGGACCTCTCACTTGAATAGGAGACATGGCACTGCTGAAGGAGACATCCCCGAGGCAGAAGGGCTCACCCTATAACGTGGGGCGATACTAAGGCGCTACAGGAGCAGGTGGCACAAATGGCACCGGAGGAGAATCCTTCAGCAGGGACTCTATTCTTATTAATGTGTGCTATCATCACTGCCAATAGTACAGGAGCACACGGATAGACTCTATGGACCATGGTGCCATACCCTGGGGTCTTAATGCCAGTGGGAACCGATAGTCTCCAATTCCCTGTCGCCCGAACCTCTAACTGTTCGGTGGGGCTCCCTTGCGATAGGGCCGGGCACAGTGAGGTTTCTTGGAATGGAACCTTATTCTGAAATCCTTTCAACCACCAGGTGTTAAAATGGTCAACTACTCTTAATACCTCAGAGGGCAGCTGGGAGGGCAATGTTACTAAACAGACCAGTAAGTCCACCCAGCATTTCTTTCATCCCTGCTTCAGGCCCCCTTTCCTTTTTCTCATAAGCAATGAGAGCTCTTTTGATTGCACCACCGCAAAAATGTATCTTACTTTGGGTTTCAGCCACCTCACTTCTTGGCTAAACCCCGCTAACCTATTCATTTGGGCTACCTTAGCTGGTATATTCCTAATAGCATTCTTCCTCTTCCGCTGTACGTTCACCATGATAGCCCGCATAAAGGCACAACAGGTCATGATTATACACATCCAACAGGCGCTAATAAAAAAAGGAAGGGGGAGATGTAGGTAGAGCACAGGAGGTTTATCTTGGTGCAGTGGCTGATGCAATACTATAAGCACACTCCAGCAAATCAGATCTTTCTGGCAAACCAGAAAGATGGCAATGCCCGCCTGAGCCCCTCCTAAAGCCACGTACACAGTACCCGGACCTTTACGTTCATTGGCTCCCTAAGAAGACCTGGCGTTCTATGATTGGCCACCTCCACCTATATATACTGCTGTACTTCCTCAATAAAATTAGATCCGTGTCACAGAATCTGGTCTCCAGAGTCGTGCATGCAAGCGTCCTAGTGCTAGGGGCTTTGTCGTCCTCACCCCTGGGAAATCCCCTGCTTCAGGATATTTGCTTCCATTGTCTATGCATAAAGCATAAAGCTATGTTTCATGTAAAAATGAAATAGAATTACGTGCAGTTTTTTTCCCCAGTGACCGAATCAAGTTTGCTTTAGGGAAAGCAGTTCTATTTTTTCATCTTTCCTTGCTCCTCCTGGGCATATGTATGTCTTATCCTTGGAAAGGTAACAGAAAAAGTGTGAATGTCTTCGGGGAAGCTGAAAGCGAAGTATGGAGGCTCTAGGATCTCAATGTAATCAACAGTGACTATATCGATACTCAATGTTTCAATACAACCCATACTATTCCCAAGTCTGAACAGGACACTTTAGCACAGTCAACCCTGACCTAAGAGCTTGTTGGGTACACTTAGAATTTAAGAGTTTAAGATGGAGGAGTGGCCACTGGCTCGGGCTCGGCCCCGCGATGGAGGGGGAGGGGGAGGGGAATGTGCCCTTGCTGTTGCCTGAGGTGCCGATGCTGCACATCTTCTCCTTCCTGGACCCCTCCAGCTTGCTGCAGGCGGGCCAGGTGAGGAAGTACTGGAACAAGATGGCAGATGATGAGGCCTGTGGAGGAGCCTGTGGAGGAGCAGATGGGGCGGCGCCTGGGAGGCCCCGCAGGTGCCGGCGTGGAAGCGGCTGTTCCTGGCCCAGGCCCAGCGGGAGCTCCGCATGGCACGGGCCCAGCCGCAGGACTTCTCCTACCGGGAGGCCACCGGCAGCCTCGGAATCTTGGGGCCTTTTGCGTATTTCTCAGGAAGTGACCCCTCCATGAGTGGACACAAGTCCATTGTTTGCACAGTGTCTTCAAGGCGCATGCTCTACGCCTGGGATGTGCAGGAGGGCTCTCTGATCTGGTCCAGCCCCACGGGCCAACATCCAGTACCTGGCCACCCTGCCCCAGAGGTCGCTGGCGTTCACTGTGGACAAGGAGGAGACGGTCAAGGTGTGGAACTGCCACGACGCGGAGCCCCTGGCCTCACGCAGCATGCCCAAGTGCTGCCTCTCCTTGGAGGCAGTCTTCACGGACGACGGCCTCATCCTCATGGTAGGCGACTCCGTGGGGGACATCTACACGCTGACGGTACCCGCACTGGCCAGCGTGTCCCTTGTGAATGCGCTCGATTGCAGCGTGGACCATCTGCACTGCTCGCCCGACAGGAAGTGGATCTGCGCCTCCGGGACCCACCCGCACCTGCTGCCAAAGGACCACAGGACACGCGGCCTCCGTTCCTGGAGCCAGGAGACGCTGTCCTTGGGCACAGCAACTGTTCAGAGATGGACATGTGTGTTCCTGGCGGAGGGCCTGCTGAGGCCCGGAGGCGGCGCCCCTCCGAGCGTGTCTCTCCCTTTGGCGTTCTGCAGCCAAGCCTGCTGGGCCCTGAAGTGCGCCAATAGGGTCACCATGATGTTCTGGAGAGCGTCCTTCAGGAGGACGGGTTTCTCCACCTTGGACATGGTGGCCCAGGGCCCTGGGGGCAGCAGGGTGTGGAAGCCCATGGGATTGCAAGCTTCCTGCTGCCGGAGTGGACAAGAGGGCCCGTTCCGCATGGGCGTCCGGGACAGAGCCACGATCATCTTCGAGAGCGGGCCACACCTGTTCCTCTTCTTCATCCACGGCCGCCTGCTGCAGAGGTTCGACCACCACCAGGACGCCATCTGCTCCCTGGGGATGGACTCTCTCCACGTCCTCACCACGGCCATGGACAACCATCTGCACCTGTACGTGTGGGAGGAGGGGGGCCGTGGTACGCGCCTGCAGAGCTGCTGCCACCTGGAGCAGAGGCAGGCCGACCCGACGCCCAGCTGCTATTACTCCAGGGCGATCTGCACGACACCAGCATAGTGTGTGTGGTGTCCAAGAACCGCGAGGCCAGCGTCCTGGTGATGTACTCTTTGGGTACATCATTCGGCGCTGAGTGTGGCTCGCCTGGCATCCACATCCTCGCTGTAGTAAAGAATTCTATTTGCAAAAAAAAAGAGCTTAAGATGGAGAGTCTGAAGGACAATACCTACTATGATGTTTTAATTAGTCAATCAGAATACAATCTACTTGGAAAGTGATTTCATATTATGACATTTTAAAAAACATCTTAATCCTCACATGGTCTATGATTTACCACAAAGACTCAGAACATTATTTTGGGTCATTTTATTTAATTTAACCTAGCCCTACCACCATTTGTGGGGAAATAAGTTAGAGTGGCCACACAGTTTACTTCAATCAATCTTAAAACAATTTAAATAGTTATCACTGAATGAGAAGAGAGGGCCATCGAGCCTCTGCGAGGGACATGTTGGATGCTTTGCCAAGACCATTGACTACCATCTTCATTGTTTTCCCTCCCAGACCTTCGTCAGATCCGCCTGTCAGCAAAATGGCCATGTTTTGGGGGTCAGTCACTATGGTGAAAACCATGAATCTTTAATCAGAAATACCAGATTTTCTAATGAAAATAGCATTTGAAAAAAATGCTTTACAATATTTTAAAGCACTGAGTGTTATTATTTCTTGCCCTGAGGGATACTGTTCCTTTCGAAAGCCAATCTTTAAAAATTGGACTTTTTTCCAGTGTTTTAGAGGTCCTTAAACCAATGCACAATGTCAGCTACAACATTTGACACACATTTCAAGACAAATAAGACTTTTTTATTAACAGTTCTATAACCTGGCTGTTTAAGTGCTATAAAATAAAATGTTTCGCTGTCAGAAAGGGTATCATGGGGTCATTGGATAAGCCACCAAGAATTTTTTTTTCTGTTTGTTAAAGCATTAGTTTAGCTGCTGCTGGTTGGGGGATAAAGAAAACCTTTAATTAACATTCCTCTCACTTTTTTTTCCATCCTATTTATAACTGGTTGAGTCATTATAAGAAAATGACAATAAGCAACCCAGAGTAATTGTTGTAGGTAATGTTTTATTCTGTATCTTCTTGTAAATGAACATTTGATGGTCTTTACATTCTCCTGAAAGATTTAAGTTTTCAAGTGCTAGCCATTGATCACTGGAAATAGTATTACATTTTATAAAACACCCTTAGAACTTATAGAAATAACAGGCCTATAGACAAATGTCCTTGACACAATCAACTAATGATTGTGTGTAATTTTTATAGTGGATGACTATCTACTTTGAATAAGAATACACTAGTAGATTCTTAAATCTCACTCTTTTTGAGTTTTAAAAATTGCTTATTTTAAATGATTATTTTAGGCGGCAAAAATATTCCATTTGCGTAAAGGGTTCAAACAGCTAAATTACTAAAATTAAAACAATTGATTTAGGATCAAGTAACATGTTAAAAAATAAAGTTTAAACATCAACATGCTAAATAGATATTTTCATTTATCTAATAAGTACGAAATGTAAATTGAAAAATAATTAGAAGGGAAACAATTGACTTTTACCCCATCTGCCTTTGTACAGGTATTTATTTAGTTCACTATTTATGATCAGACCTATCTGATTATAAGGATCTCCTTGGTCCCTTGATAAAACACTGGTAACTGAACACTTTGTGACATACATTTGGGAAATGTTGATGTCCTGTTTGCATTATAGGTGTACACCTCAAACTTAAATTCCGTATGAATGAGATTTAGGAATCTTGTTAAATTGCAGATGTAGATTCATTTATCACAATGACACCAAGGCTACTGTTCTGCAGGCCTCAGAGTAGCAAAGCATCCAGCGCTGCACAGGGCCCTGTCCTGCAGGCCTCCAGTCAGTGCTTACTCTCAATTTGAATAGCTAGGTCCCGGTGCAGAAAACAGCTCCCTTCTTTCCCCTTATCCTCCTTCGCTCTAACTCAGTCCTACATGGAAATCTTATTTCACCTGATAAACTGAGCACGTATGTTGGTGTGCCATTTTGGTGGAGTATCCTGAGTCCTAATGGTCTGATTCATGCTATTGACAGTATCTATTTTAGATTTTAATTTATTTAGCTGCTTCAGTCACACTTGTAAATTACCTTTCAGGATGGCTTCTCTCCCTCACAATCACTTTGACCAGAGACTCAACATTTTGTTTTAAAAAGCACAAAAGAAACGAGAAAATGGATATGATTTTCTCCCCCCTTGGAAAGGAAATTTAGTCTTCTAATACAGTCATTTAGAAAATGACTGAATGTGTACTTGTTTTTGTATGCTAAATTAGCCTAAATCTACCTAATTATTTTTAAGCCTATAATGTTACCATGGAGAATGTGAGGCCAATACTGCTCATTAATTTCTTCAATAATAAGCTTCTAAAGCTAATTCCACCAAGATGCTGTGAAAAATAGAAAGCATTTTGGGTGAGACGTCTTAATAAGAAAAATGGCAAAGAGCTGGTGTAGCTAAGATGGAAATGCTAAGACAGAAATAGCTGCTCTATTCACTTCACAAGAAAAAACTCTGATTTTCTCTGATTTTTGTTTTCTTCGCTGGCACATCTAACTGCCCAAAGACAAAAATGACCTGTATGTCCTCTTCGCATTCTCACAGGTAACCAATAGCTTTCTCAAGAAAAAGTAAGCAACATTTGCTTTCACACTGTCCCCAGCCTTTCCTTCTCTCTCTACTTGCTCTTATATAACTCAGGGTTTTAATTGGGTGAAATAAGTTTATTATATACTCTATTGATTATATAAGTCATGTAACATGCTATGATTAACTATATGTCTGTTATTCTTTGAAAAAAAAGAAATAGGTGTTTAGTTCAAAGACTGTCTAAATGTAATTATAGTAGGCAGCCTCCAATATTAAAAGTTTATTGTGAAGGTGAGAGCAAATGTCCCCTTTTTACTACAGAAAATCACAATTATATCAACAGGTAACAATCACAAGGAAAAAAATCTCTACTATGCTAAAGAGTTTTGTTGTATAATCAGAATGTCAACAAAGTTTCCTATTTAAATTCAGGGCTTGTATAAGTCAGACATGGGACAGGTAGTACTTCTCACGTATTTTAATTTTCTTTTAAATCCTCACTCAAGGATATTTTTTCATTGATTTTTAGACAGAGTGGAAGAGAGAAGGAAAGACAGAGAGAAATATTGATGTGAGAGAAACACATTGATTGGGTGCCTCCTGCATGTGCCCTGACCAGGGTCCAGGCCAGGAAGGAGCCTGCAACCTAGTTACGTGTCCTAAACCAGAATGGAACCCAGGACCCTTCACTCCTCAGGCTGATGCTCCATCAGCTGAGCCAACCCGGCTAGGCCCCTTCTCGTATATTTTGATCTCCTACTTTACATGTCTGTCAGTCCCATGGCAGTGGAACACTTGAGGCAGGGGACTGTTTCTTACTCATATTTATATCTCCTGCACATACAGAGTGCTAGCTCATATTCAGTGAACAAATTTGATTGAGTGGTACTAGAAGGCACAGACTTATGACTCTGAAACCTTTCCGAGTGCCATGTCCTTGTCATGATGTTGAACAAATGAGTGAATCATGAGTCTCAAGCTTACTTAACATTTCTCACATGCCATGATTTATGATCAAGCTAAGTCATGGCTCCTCTCTGTTAATCCAATTTCCCAGGATTTTTATTGCTAGCGCTCTGCTAGGAGATGAGTAGTTTATATACTGGGAGTGCTTTACCACCTTTTTTTTTTTTTTGCAGCTAATGTGCTCTTATCCATGATTCATTTGAGTTTTGCAGATTTATCTCTAAGTTTATAAACAAGAACACTTGAGCTCCCTGGTTTTCTCTTCATCCTCTTTGTGAATTTGCGCTTGTGTCACTGGTTGGTCAGAGCCAAATAGTAATACAAAATCAATATTGCACATGAGGAGATGCGGAGAAGTGGCTGGAAGTATAAATTTTACATTAAGTTCCTGTCTATACACACTTATACTGATGGGCCATAATTGTAAGATTCTCTGATTCTTATTCACCTCAGCCCTATGTGTGCCTTCCTGAGAGGGCTCCCCTGCTTTGAGGAACTGCCTGGACAACTTTCTGGGAAAGGTCAGGGCTTTAGTCCTACATAGTCAACCAAATGCAAAGCTACCCACA
>PVJC01048224.1:0-12613 GCA_004026665.1 Murina feae | reverse complement strand
AAGATTCTCTCCTTGTCTTTTGCTCTTGGCATTTTAATTATGATATGTCTTGGTGTGGTCCTCCTTCAGTTTCTTTTGTTTGGGGTTCTCTGCGCTTCCTGGACTTGGAAGTCTATTTCTTTCACCAGGTGGGGGAAGTTTTCTGTCATTATTTCTTCAAATAGGTTTTCAATGTCTTGCTCTTTCTCTTCTTCTGGCATCCCTATAATTCTGATATTGGTATGCTTGAAGTTGTCCCAGAGACTCCTTACACTATCTTCATACTTTTTGATTTTTTGTTTGTTCGTTCATTTGTTTTTTTGTCTTGGCTTTTTTGGCTGGGTGGGTTTTGCTTCCCCATATTTCATATCTTAGACTTGATTCTTGCGATCCTCTCGTCTGCTATTGGATCTCTGTATAATATTCTTTATTTCAGTCAGTGTATGCTTGATTTCTAGTTGGTCCTTTATCATAACCTTGAGGGTCTCATTAGATTTATTGAGGGTCTCATTAAATTTATCGGGAGTCTCTAGAAATTTCTCGAAAAACCTAATAACCCTGGTTTTGAACTCTATATCCTGTCGTTTTCTTGCCTCCATTTCTGTCATTTGTGATCTGTTTCTTTGTCTCCACATTTTGGCTGCTTCCCTTTCTGAGTTAGGCGATCACTGAGAGGAGTTAACCTCTAAGCCACTTGGTTGTGAGAGTCAGCTGTGTCTACAGTGGGAGAACTTCTGTGCTGGAGACACCCTTATGGGGCAAGAGTTGTTTCAGTGGGGCTTTTGTGCTCACTGCATCTGCCCCGAGTGTGTTCTTTGTGGATCTGAGTTTTATTTAGGATGGTCCCACTCTGGCCACTGGGTGAGGGCTGGCTCCTGTATCTTTAAGGAGGTGTTGAGTTAGCCTTTGCCTTAGGCTACTCAGCCTTTTACATGCAAAAGCCTCTGACACAGCTTGGGAGGGGCAGGGCCTCGGGGAGTCTGCAGGGCAGGGCGGAGCAAGTAGCTATGGCTGCTTCTCAGCCCTGTGCTAAGAGACACCAGGTCTCTGTGTCCCACAGTAATTGCTGCAAGCAATGCTGAGAGAAACCAGCTTTGGATTTCCTCCCGGTGCCAGTCAGTTCCCCTTCTCCGGGTGTCTGGGTCCTCAGAAACTCACCTGAAACTGGAGTTCAGAACTGCCGGGAGCTTGTGGTTCCCTCTGGTTTGAAAAAGAACCGCATCCTCCGGCGCCAGCCCTCTCCCCGAGCCCTGTGCGCGCACCTCCATACCTCTGTACTTTGCTTCCGCCGCTCCTCTGAGTCTCAGACTCTTTCTAGTTGTAGAATTTTCACTCAGCCAGCCTTCCTGTGGGTGTGAGTGGTGTCCGTGTGTTCTTTTCGTGGATATTCTGAAATAGTTGTTCACGGCTGCATTTACGGTGTTTACCTTATGCCGCCATCTTGGATTCTCTCTCTTTGAAGTTTTTTAATTCTTTTTATTCACACTTTAAAAACTTTATTATACAAAAAACTTTTGTTTTTAAAAGCATTAACAAGAAAAAGAAAAACAGAAAAGGTATGGAGCAGAAGACATGCGCCTCAGTGGTGTTTGGTGGGAAGGTGCAATTTCTAGTTCTCTGGAATTGAATGTTCAGTGTTTCTATAAATGGAAAAAAAAGAAGATAGTTAAAGGTCCCCCCAACGCCCATGGCTGCCCTATTACCCACAGTACAAAGAGCACCAGCAAAATTTGAGCACAGGACAAGAGAAAACAAGAGTGGGCCAGGTCGAAGAATGGGGGCAATTCCCCTGTGCAGTATGCTCTTAGGGTCAAAGAAGGAAAAGGCTCCCTTTGCCAGAAAAGGACAGGGAAGAAATGGGAAAACAGAAAAGGGGAAAAAAGGGATTTTAATTCATAGAGAAAGGAGAAGAGGGTTTTCTCCTACCCCATAGCCTTTGGAGTTTTCTTTATAATATTTGAGCATTAAAGAATTTTAGCCCGGACAGTGTGGCTCAGTGTTTGAGTATCAACGTATGAACCAAGAGGTCATGGTTCAATTCCTGGTCAGGGCAAATGCCCAGGATGCAGGTTCGATCCCCAGTGTGGGCATGCAGGAGGCAGCCAATCGATGACTCTCTCTCATCATTGATGATTTTATCTTTCTCCCTCTCCCTTTCTCAAATCAATAAAAAAAATATTTTAAAAAATTTTTTTGAAAAAGTGAAATTTAAGAAATACCTAATAGATATTGCATTAAGAAATGGTGAGGAGAAACCAAGATGGCAGCATAGGTAATTGTAGCTGTGCACGACCATTTCAAAACCACACCGGAAAGAAAAAACAGACACCACCCAGACCCACAGGAAGGCTGGCTGAGTGGAAATTCTACAACTAAAAAGAGACTGAGACGCAGAGCAGGTGTGGAAATAAAGTACAGAGGTACGGAGGCACGCGCGAAGGGGCTCGCGGAAAGTTCTGGCAGCATTTCGTACCAGAGGGAGGCACAAGCTCCCGACAGCTCTGAACTCCAGTTCCAGGCGAGTTTCTGGGGACTCAGAATCATACGGGGAGGAGCTGGACTGTCCAGCACCATCTGGCACGGGAGGAACTCCAGAGCGGCTTGAGACCCGGTGCCTCTTAGGGCAGGACTGAGAATTGGCCATAGCTGGTTGTTCCGCCCTGTAGATTCCCTGAAGCCCCGCCCCACCCAAGCTGCATGCAGAGGCTTTTGCATATAAAAGGCTGGGAAGCTGCAGGCAGAAACTAAAATAGCACCTCCTTGGAGTTCCAAGAGACTGTGTACCCAGTGGTCAGAGCAGGGCCACCCAGTCTACAACTCCTCAGACTTATAAGGGACACACTCAGGGGGCAGACTTAGTGGGCACCAAAGCCCCACTGAAGCAAGTCTTGCCCCATAAGGGTGTCTCTAGCATAGAAGTTCTACCACCATAGACACAGCTGATTAAAGCCACTCTGTCAATGCAGGGAAGCAGCCAAAATGCGGAGACAAAGAAACAGGTCACAAATGACAGAAATTGAGGAAAGCAAACGACTGGATATAGAGTTCAAAACCACGGTTATAAGGCTTTTCAAGAATATTCTAAAGCATAATCAATGGACACAAGACACTGGGAGGTAGGGGAGGATGGGGAAGGTCAAGGGGGAAAAATGGAGACTTATTTAACACTCTGTAATACTTTAAGCAATTAAAAAAAAGGAAAGTCTTATTATTAAGAAGTATACATTTTACAATGAAAATCAGGCAACCTGCAAGGGACACTTATCCAAAAAAAAAAAAAAAAAATTCTAGAGATTGGCAATAAATTTAGTGAGACCCTCGAGGATATGAAAAAGGACCAGCTAGAAATTAAGCATACACTGACTGAAGCAAAGAATAATACACAGAGATCCAACAGCAGATGAGAGGATCGCAAGAATCAAGTCAAAGATACAAAATATGAAGAAGCAAAAACCACCTAGCTGGAAAAGCAAAAGGAAAAAAGAATCCAAAAATATGAAGACAGTGTAAGGAGTCTCTGGGACAACTTCAAGTGTACCAACATCAGAATTACAGGGGTGCCAGAAGAAGAGAGAGAGCAAGATATAGAAAACCTAGTTGAAGAAATAATGATAGAAAATTTCTCCTACCTGGTGAAAGAAATGGACTTGCAAGTCCAGGAAGTGCAGAGAACCCCAAACAAAAGGAATCCAATGAGGACCACACCAAGACAAAATTAAAATGCCAAGGGCAAAAGATAAGGAGAGAATCTTAAAAGCAGCAAGAGAAAAGGGGCACCCATATGACTGTCAGCTGATTTCTCAGCAGAACCTTTGCAGGCCAGAAGGGAGTGGCTAGAAATATTCAAAATGATGAATAGCAAGAACCTACAACCAAGATTACTTTACCCAGCAAAGCTATCATTCAGAGTTGAAGGTCAGACAAAGAGCTTCACAGACAAGAAAAAGCTAAAAGAGTTCATCACCACCCAATCAGTATTATATGAAACTAGGGGCCGGGTGCACAAAACTTTGTGCACTCGGGGGGTCCCTCAGCCCAGCCTGTCCCCTTTCGCAGTCTGGGACCCCGCAGGGGATGTCCACCTGCTGGCGTGCCTGGCCAGCCTGGGTGAGGGGCTGATGGCTGTTTGCAGGCTGGCCAAGCCTCCCAGAGGGAACCCTCACCCCATTGGGGTGTGGCAAGCCTGGGTGATGGGCTGAGGGCTGTATTCAGGCTTTCAGGCTGCCCACAGCTCCCATTGACCCAAGGTCCCAGCCAGGCTGGCTGGAATCAGGTTTCTGCGGTTTATTTATCTTCTATAATTGAAACACTGTTGCTTTGAGCCAAGGCCTAGGCAGGTATGGAAGCCTTCTGTTTGTTTCAGCTCCGTGGCTTCTATAATTGAAACATTGTTACTGTGAGCAGAGGCTCAGGCAGCCTAGGCAGGCAGTTGCAACAGAAGCCTGCTATTTACTCTAGCTCCGTGGCTGCTGGCTGCCATCTTGACTGTGTTAATTTGCATACAGCTGCTCTGATTGGCTGGTGGGCATGGCTTGGCTGGTGGGTGTGGCTTAGGCATACCGGAGAGATGGTTAATTTGCATATTACTCTTTTATTAGATTAGATGCTGAAAGGTATCCTTTGACAAGAGGAAGAAGAAAAAGTAAAGATAAAAATTATGAACAACAAATACATATCTATCAACAAATGAACCTAAAAATCAAGTGAATAAAAAAAATATGAACAGAATAAACTGGTAAATAGAATAGAATCAGGGGCATAGAAAGGGAGTGGTATGACTATTCACAGCGGGAAAGGGGTGTTGGGGGTGTGGGAAGAGACTGGACAAAAATAGTACACCTATGGATGAGGACAGTGGGGGCGGGGATAAGGGCAGAGGGTGGGGTGGGAACTGGGAGGAGGGGAGCTGTGGGGGGAAAAAAGAGAAACAACTGTAATAATATGAACAATAAAGATAAAAAAGAAAGAAAGAAAAAAAGAAATGGTGAAAATCTTAACTAATAAAAGCATAATATTAAAATTAACCGTTTCTTCGGGATGGCCTAAGCCACGCCCACCAGCCAATCAGAGTGACTGTATGCAAATTAACCTAGCCAAGATGGTGGATGCCGCAGCTCCTGTGTGCGGCTGCTGCCTCCACCATCTTGGGAGCCCCAGTCCTGGGAAGGCATCTGGCGCCCTGGGACGGCGGATGCCTTCCCCAGCGGAGAAGCCTTCCCAGGGGGCAGGGACGAGCCGGCAGGACCCCACGACCCCTCCTGGGAGGCCGATTGGTTGACCAGAGCCTGGCCAGCGCCACCCAATCGGCCTCCCCAGCGGAGAAGCCTTCCCGGGGGGCGGGGACGAGTCAGCAGGACCCTGCGGCCCTGTCCTGGGAGGCCGATCGGGTGGCCAGCACCACCCGATCAGCTTCCCCGGTGGAGAAGCCTTCCGGGGGGCGGGGACGAGCCGGCAGGACCCCGCGACTCCTCCTGGGAGGCCGATCGGGTGGCCAGCACCTGGCCAGCACCACCCAATCGGCCTCCCCGGCGGAGAAGCCTTCCAGGGGGCGGAGACGAGCCGGCGGGACCCCGCGGCCCCCGCCTGGGAGGCCGATAAGCCTTCTGGGGGGGCGAGGACGAGCCGGCGGGACCCCCGGCCCCCTCCTGGGAGGCCGATGGGGTGGCCAGCGCCACCCCATGGGCTTCCCAGGTGGAGAAGCCTCGGGGGTGGGGGGACGGGACTAGCCGGGTGACCCCAAGGCTCCCTCCTGGGAAGCCTATGGGGTGGTCAGCGCCATCCCATCGCTTCCCAGGCAGATGGCCGGAGGGTCAGTGGGAGCTGTGGCCAGCCTGAAAATGCCCCTAGCCCCTCACCCAGGCTTGCCACACCCCCTGGGGTGAGGGTCTCCACTGGGGAGCTTGACCAGCCTGAAAACAGACATTGGCCCCTCACCCAGGCTGGCCAGGCACACCAGCAGGTGGACATCCCCAGAGGGGTCCCAAACTGTGAGAGGGCAAAGGCCGGGCTGAGGAAACACCCCCCCACACTGCCCCATTGCACAAATTTTTGTGCACCAGGCCCCTAGTTACAGTATAAACAATTAAGATTTATATGATGAAGAAATGTTTTCTGGGAAAAAATGTTTATTATATATGACTCCTTTATAATGTTTGAACATGACAAAATTTATGATTCAGTTCTGAATCTAAGTATTGCTTTAAAAATGTTAGTAATAATTTCAATGTGGGGCAAAGTTTCTCCAAATTAAAATTACTTTCTTAAATATCTAAAAACCAATAATTCAAGAAATGTCAGTACTGTCTGAGTACTGACTTAGCTGGTTAGTGTTGTCTCCATATACCAAGGTTGTGGATTTGATCCCCCATCAGGGTTCATCCAAGAATCAACCAAAGAATGCAGAAATAAGTGGAACAACAAAGCAATCTTTCTCTTTCTCTCCCCATAACCCCCAAATCAATAAATTTTAAAAAAAAGAAAGGTCATTCAATTCAGCATTACTGGCAATAGAACATACTTTATGAGAAAAATTTTATTATAACAGTACAATTAGGGACTTTAACAAATTAAAGCAAGAAAAATTAGTTTAATGAAATACATATGTAAGTTATAAATTTATAAATTATATACGACTTTATTACTTATGCTGACATTGCTGGCCAATCTTTAAGTTAATTTATCTTGGATATTTTATTGACTTTAAATCACACAAGAACCATAGCTATGGTTATTGATTTCAGAGAGGAAGGATGAGGGAGAGAGAGATAGAAACATCAATGATGAGAATCATGGATCAGCTGCCTCCTGCACGATCCACACTGGAGATGGAGCCTGCAACCCGGGCATGTGCCCTGACCAGCAATCTAACCATGACCTCTTGATTCATAGGTCGACACTCAACCACTGAACCACACAGGTTAGGTGCTTTATATATTTTTAAAATTTTTTGTCATTAGAAAATGTATTTGTTAAGGTAAGAGGATAGAGCATATTTAACACTTAGTTAGCTTTCAGATAATTCAAATATTTTGACATATGATAGGTGAGCCATCATTTGTACTCTGATCTGGCCCAGTAAATATTGGGGGTGGCCTGTTCCTCCAACCCCTCTTCAGATAACTATTTTGATTTGGTTTTGGTGCTTTCATTGTTCCTACTTGAAAGTATAGAGGTACCGTATTTTCCGGTGTATAAGACGACTTTTTAACCCAGGAAAATCTCAAAAGTTGGGGGTCGTCTTATACTCCAGGTGTCATCTTATAGGGCAGGTGCTGAAACTTCCTAGCCGGACTGGAAAATCTTCAGTCGCCGCATATGGTGGGGGGGAGCTCAAAAATGGCCGCACTCCATTAATTTCAATGGAGCCGGATGGAGACCGCAAGTGTCTCCAGTTGGCTCCTTATTGTACCGCATACAGCCTCCATCTGGACTTTTTAACCTAGGAAAACCTTCTCAAAAGTTGGGGGTCGTCTTATATGCCAGAAAATACGGTATATTATATATAAAATGTCCATCCAGCCCTAGCTGGTTTGGCTCAGTGGATAGAGTGTCAGCCTTCAGACTAAAGGGTCCTGGGTTTGATTCCAGTCAAGGGCACATACCGGGATTGCAGGCTTGATCCCCAATGGGGGGTGTGCAGTGGACAGCAATCAATGATTCTCTCACATCATTGATATTTCTATATCTCTCTCCCTCTCCCTTCCTCTCTGAAATCAACAAAAAAAATTTTTAAGTTCATCCATTCTTATACAACAGGTAACATTCTGAAAGGGTCCCGGGTTTGATTCCAGTCAACGGCATGTACCTTGGTTGCAGGCTCCTCCCCAGCCCAGGCCCTGGTTGGGGCTCGTGCAGGAGGCCACCAATCGATGTGTTTCTCTCACATCAGTGTTTCTCTCTGTCTTTCCCTCTCTCTTCCACTCTCCCTAAAAATCCATGGGAAAATATCCTCAGGTGAGAATTTTAAAAAGAAGAACAGAACTTAAGAACCAAGAGTTGGTTTCCAAAATTGCAGCAGAGTAAGTGGAGGCTACAGTGACATGCTTCCAGGACCAAACTGGAATTATAACTAAAATACAGAAAAACCATCCTGAATAATCAACTGAAGATTAGCTGGAGAGAACCCTGATAACCAATGATGAAAAGTGGAGACCACATAGAGACTGACAGAGTAGGAAAAAATCACTGTCAGAGAACCAAAAAGAAAAACAATTTAAAAACAGGACAGCTTAAGGGAGCTGTGGGACAACATGAAACAACAATATTCGCATAATAAGAGTGCCAAAAGGAGAAGAATGTGACAAGGGATAGAGGACATGTTTGAAGAAATAATGGCAGAAAACTTCTCTAACTTGGTAAAGGAAAAAGTCACACGAGTTCAGGAAACACAGAGAACTCCAAGCAAGAAGAACCCAGACAGGTCCATGGCCAGACACATCATAATTAAAATGTCAAAAATTTAAGACAAAAAGAGGATCTTAAAGGCAGCAAGAGAAAAGCAATTTGATATCTACAAAGGAGCTCCCATAAGGCTCTCAGCTGATTTATCATAAGAAACTCTACAGGCCAGAAGAGAATGGCATGAAGTATTCAAAGAAATAAAAAGCCAGAATCTGAAACCAAGATTACTATATCCAGGAAGGCTATCCTTTAAAATAGATGGTGAAATAAAGAGCTTCTCAGACCACAAGCAAAAGAAAAAAAAGGTTAAAGGAGTTTGTTACACTACACCAGCACTGCAAGAAATGCTAAAGGGACTGCTGCAATGAGGAGAAATATCAAGAGAAAAACAAATGGAACCACATCAAAATAAAAAGCTTCTGCACAGCAAAAGAATCTATCAACAAAATGAAAATGGAGCCCTGGCTAGTTTCTCTCAGTGGATAGAGCATTGGACTGTGGACTGAAGGGTCCCAGGTTCGATTCTGGTCAAGGGCACATGCCTGGGTTGTGGGCTCAATCCCCAACCCAGGAGCGTGCAGGAGGCGGCCAATCAATGATTCTCTCTCATCGTTGTTTCTATCGCTCTCTCCCTCTCCCTTCCTCTCTGAAATCAATAAAAATAATTTTAAAAAAAGAAAATGGAGCCCACTGTATGGGAGAAGATATCTGGCAATGATACATCTAATAAAGGGTTAATACTCAAAATATATAACAACTTAACAGAAGGAAGACAAACAGTCCTATTAAAAAATGGGCAAAGGACCAAAACAGATACTTCTCCAAAGTGGACATACAGATGGCCAAGAGACATGAAAAAAATGCTCAAAGTCCCTGATCATCAGAGAGATGCAAATCAAAACAACAATGCAGTACCATCTCACACCTGTCAGAATGGCTACCGTCAACAAATCAACAAACGACAAGTGCTGGGGAGGATGCGGAGAAAAAGGAACCCTCCTGCACTACTGGTGGGAATGCAGACTGGTGCAGCCACTGTGGAGAACAGTATGGAGTTTCCTCAAAAACTAAAACTGGAACTGCCATCTGACCCAGTGATCCCATTACTAGGAATATATCCTAAGAAACCCAAAACACCAATCAGAAAGAATGTCTGCACCCCTGTGTTCATAGCAGCACAATGTACAATAGCTAAGATCTGGAAACAGCCCAAGGGCCCATCAGTAGACGAGTGGATAAAAAGCTGTGGTACCTTTATACCGTGGAATACTATGCAGCTGTAAAAAAGAAGGCTATCTTACCCTTTGAGACAGCCTGGAGGGACCTGGGGAGTTGCATGCTGAGTGAAATAAGCCAGTCAGCGAAACACAAGTGTCCCATGAACTCAGTCATATGTGGAATCTAATGAACAAAACAAACTGTTGAACAAAATAGACCCAGAGACATGGAAGCAGGGAACAAGGTGCAGAATCTCGGAGAAAGGCCTGGGTTGGTGGGTGGGAAGTGACCAACCAAAGAACTTGTATGTATCTATGTGTAACCCATGGACACACGCAATCGGGGGGTGAAGGTCTAGGATGGGGCGCTCCGGCGGCTGTAAGGAATCAATGGGAAAAGAAAGGGGACACATGTAATACATTCAACAATAAAGATTCATTTAAAAAACACAAAAAGGTGACATTCTGTATATGATGTTCCATATCTAGATGTTCAACTTGAAATTAGTGTACATTCCAGCGGGCACTCCATATTAGCACCCAGCGGCCATCCTTGGTCCTTTAGCGGCTGCACAGTGTGGGGCTGGCTCACAGACTGTTTCCAGGGGACTTGGTGAGGGTGTGTCCCACCTCCCTTTGGATTGTGGGAAGAAGCAGAAGCTGCCACCAGGGTTTCAGTCACATGTGGGTGCATAGGGAAGAGGCCCCCCACACTTATCTTTCATCCCAGTGGGGGGCTTTTCCGGGCAGAGGAATTCGCTCGTGAGGTTTAAAGGCCAGCCACACCTGCGTATAGAGGCAGTCTCCCAGAGTGATGGGCGTCTCCCACCTCAGTCACCGAGGGACAGGACACACCTGGGAAGGAACGTGGGGCCTCTGGTTCTCCCTCTGGAGCCTGAGCTTTGATGGACCTAAATTGGATGGTGGACGCTCCCCTGTTCAGAACTGCCGTGCATGTCCTGTGGCTCTAGATGATTTCCTGTGGTTTACAAATCCTCTGTAATCCCTCCCTGAGCTCATTCCTCCCTCCCAGGACACTGGCGAACGGCTGAGTGGTCTCCTGCTTGCAACGTGCTGGGCCACACTAAACTGCACACCCCATTCCATTGCCTGGTCATCCACTGCCATCTCTTAAAGGAAACGAGGTGTCAGCTCTTCCGAGAAACCCTCTTTGACACACCCCCCCCCCGGCTGGGTTAAGTAGCTGTTCGATGTAATTTGCACCCCAGTACTTGGCACACTGTGTTGTAAGTGTTGAGGTGCCTGTCACACTCACTACAGTACAAGTTTCTCAAGCCTGTGATCATCCAGCCCCCAGCCCGCAACAGCCTAGTTCAACAGCCTGGTCAGACGTCTCTGTTCATGTCACTGCTGCTTTCACTGCACTATCATCCCATCGGACCAACTGAAATGAGGCCGAGAGTCTGGCTTCCCCAGTTCATTACCCCTGCTTTTCTGTCTTCCCACTCTCCCACCTTCTCCACAAAACGAGGGAACTGGAGAGAGCATGCAAACCTAAATTCCACTTTCTCGCATCCTTCAGCCATTGCTCAAGAACCTGCAGTGGCTCTCCATCGCCTGCTCTATCTTAAGCTCCTAGCTCCTCCTCCATCACCTAAATTAAATCCACCTCGCTGCACCGGCTCCCACAGGAGGGCACCCTCTACCCTGCAGAATGCCTGGTGTGCCGGGGGAATACTTCCTTGAGAACCAGCTGTTTACGCAAGGGCAGTGCCAGCAGATGATGGTGGGGGCTGAAGCTTCCTCGAGGCTCCCAGTAGACGCACAGAAATGGAAGTAGTGGCTGCCAGTGGTTGAGCGTAGACCCACAAACCAACACACGGTTCAGAGTCCCAATCTGGGCACATGCCTGGGTTGTGGGTTCCATCCCCAGCAGGGGGCGTGCAGGAGGCAGTAATCAATGATTCTTTCTCATCACTGATGTTTCTCTCTCCCTCTCTTCCTCTCTCTGAAATCAATAAAAACATATTAGAAAAAAAAATAAAAAGAAATGCAAGTTTCTGTCAATAAAATTTCAAGCCATGCCCCCCAACCACCCCCCTCATTCAGTCCCACCTTCCAGACGTGTCCTTTGAAACTCACACAAGTTTGCAGCTGTCATTTCTTCAGCCTCCCTCTTTCCCGCCCGTGGCCTGCAGTGGTCTTTCCCGCTCCTCCTCCTAAACCCGCCTCGAGGAGGCAGCCACCACACTTCCAGGCTGTGACTGTCCTGCCCAGTGAAGGAGGCCGTGGTGCCACTCTCTTTTCTGAATCCCGTTGCACTTCCTGTTTACACACAGAACCATTCCCCTCCCTTGTTTACTTAATTCCGCCGTAAACTATACAGGTCTCGAGGCTTTGGAGTTAGATAAACTATGGTTCAAACTGTAGTTCCTCGGGGTGACAAGAAGGTTCTGGAACTAAACGGTGGCAACGAGCGCATGACATTGGGAACGCGCCTCATGCCACTGATCTGTGTGCTTAAACTGGTTAAGAGGTGAGCTTTATGTCGTGTCTGTTTTATCACAGTGAAACCGTGTCGTTCCATCACTCACAGGCTGGAACGTGAGGTCACACAAGTCTGTGCTTCGGCCTCCTCGTTGTTTTGTTGCGAAGATCGAGGTAAACATCAGGGATGAAAACGGCCCTGAAGTGGAACCTCTGAGTTGTCCAGCACAAATGTCCAGCATGAGTGGCTGCTCCCTCACCCTGTCCCCTCAGAACAGTCGCTCGCCCAAGGTGAGTGGCAGAAATGCCTCATGGGAGTTCACAGCCTGTGTTGGAGGCCAACACTGAGCCGCACTTTCCAGTGGGGAGTGAGGAGGAGTGAGAGCCCAGCCAGGCAGGCGAGCCAGGCCCTTCCTCTGACTCCAAGTTCCGTATCTCTCCCTGTTCACGTCTCCTCAAAGCCAGCCACTGGGGTGCAGGCCCAGGAGGCAGGAGCAGGTCCTGGCTCTCCTCCTCCAAGATCAGCTGTGCAACCGTAGTGGGGATCACAGGCCCCACAGGGTAGTGGA
>PVJC01048223.1:0-12611 GCA_004026665.1 Murina feae | reverse complement strand
TGCCTGCCCTAACCACTCTGCCTGCCTGCCTGCCTGATCCCCCTAACTGCCCTCCCCTGCCGGCCTGGTCACCCCTATTAACTTTCTTTTTTAATCTTATCCCCTTCACGCACAATTGTATTTGACTTCCTTATTGGCTTCTTCCTCTCACACAATTTTTCTCCTTTATGTAACACTTTTCCTACTGACTCATCATTTATAAATTTTTCTTTCTTCCTTATTTCCTACTTCTGTTCCATCATCATTCTTCCCATTTTTCTACTACCTTCCTTCCCTTCCCACATTCCTTCTTTCCTTTATCTTTACCCCTGCCCACCCTCCCCTTTTCCTTCCTTCCCACCTTAATTTTTTTCTTCACTTCCTCCCTCTGATTTGCTTTGCTCCCTCCCCCATTCCTTCTAAGGCTGCTCCCCACCCCTGGGCTGAGGCCTTGGAATAGACCCATCGCTTAGGCCTCTGCCACCTGGGAATCCATCACGGGACACAAGCCTTCGTGTGCGTGTGCTCCCGTGCGATTGGTTCGTTCCAAGGCCGCAGCTTCTGGGCCAGCCGGCTGGTCCCGCCCCTTGGCTTCCACCTGCAAAGCACCCGATGGCCAGGACACACACACAAAAAGCGCCTGCAGCCTCCAGGTGGCTGGCTGGTCTCGCCCCTTCAGCTCGCTTGCTCTTCCCACCCCGCCCAGGGTGGCGGTGGGGCAGATGGGAAGGGCTTACCGGCTGGCTTGCTCCTCCTGCCCTGCGACTGTGGCCTGGATCCTGAGGCACAGGTCTTCCATCTGCCCTGCTGGACCCCGGAGCTGCGGCCTCTCCACCATCTTGCCTGGGCTAATTTGCATACAGTCGCTATGATTGGCTGGTGGGTGTGGCTTAGGTGTCCCGAAGAAACTGTCAATTTCAATATTACGCTTTTATTAGGTTAGATACTGAGTATATTCACATCCCTAAAAGTCCTCTGTTATCTGCCTATTTATCAGCTCCCAACCTCTGTTATTTTTATTGTCTCCATAGTTTTGCCCTCTCCGGAATGTCCTGTATTAGGAATTCATTGTACATATATAATGGCTATATATTATATAGCCTTTTATCATTATGTATTGTGTATATTTATACATCATTTTCAGATTGGCTTCTTGGTGATATGCAATAATTGAAGTTTCTCTTTTCATGGCTTGATAGCTCTTTCCTTTTTAGCACTGAATAATATTCCACAGTTTATTCATTCACCTTCTAAGGACATCTTGGTTGCTTCCAATTTTGGCAATTATGAGAAAGCTGCTATAAACTCTGTATACAGGTTTTTGTGTGGACATGCATTTTTAATACCTTTAGGTAAATACCAATAATTACTGGATTGTATGGTACGACTATGCTTAGTTTTATAACTGTAACCACCAAACTGTCTTCCACAAGCAATGAATGAGAGAGTTCCTGTTATTCCACATCCTTATCAGCATAAGCTGTAAGTGTTCCAGATTTGGGTCATTCTAATAGTTTGTAGCAGTATCTCCTTGCTCTTTTCATTTCCATTTCCCTGATTTCATAGAACATAGAGCATCTTTTTATGTGCTTATTTGCCATCTGTGTAGTTTCTTAAGTGAGGCGTCTGTTTAGGTCTTTGATCCCCTTTTTAATTGAGTTGTTTGTTTTCTTATTGTTGCATTTTAATAAATTTTTTTGTATATTTTGGACAGCAGTCCTTTATAAGATGTGTCTTTTGCAAAGATTTTCTTCCAGTCTGTGGCTTTTCTACTCATTCTCTTTATATTGTCTTTTGCAGAGCACATGTTTTTAATTTTAATGAAGTTCAGCCTATCATGTATTTCTTTCATGGATCATGTCTTTGGTGTAGTATCCAAAATGAGATCACAATATCCAAGGTTATTTAGGTTTTCTTTTCTATGTTATCTGGTAAGAGTTTTATAGTTTTGCATTTTACATTTATGTGTATCACCCATTATGAGTCACTTTTTGTTAAGAGGGTAAGGTCTTTGATTATTATTAGTATTTACATATAGATGTCCAGTAGTTCTAGCTACTCTTGTTGAAGAGACTATGTTTACTCCATTGTATTGCCTCTGCTCCTTTGTAAAAGGTCAGTTGACTGTATCTGGGCTCTTTATTCTGTTCCATTAATTTATTCTTATTTTACTGAGAATTTGTATTATGAATGGTTGTTGGATTTTGGCAAAAGTTTTTTTCTGTATCTATTGATATGATCATGTGATTTTTCTTATTTAGTTTGTTGATGTGATGGATTAATTGATTTTCTTTTTTTAACTTTATTTTTTATTGTTGACACTATTACAGATGTCTCCATTTTCCCTCTGGCCATCACCATACTGTTGTTTGTGTGTATGGGCTGTGCATATATGTGCTTTAGCTAATTCATTCACTTTCTTTCATCCAGTTTCCCCTCTCCTCTACCCTCTGACAGCTGACAGTCTGTTCCATGTATCCATGGCTCTGTTTCTATTTTGTTCATCAGTTTATTTTGTTCATTAGGTTCCACATAAAAGTGAGATCATAGGGTATCTTTCTTTCTCTGACAGGCTTATTTTACTTAGCATAATTAACCAGTCTTGCATATCTGGGATAAATCCCACTTGGCTTTGGTGTATAATTCTTCTTATAGATTGTTAAATTAAATTTGCTAATATTTTGTTGAGAAATTTTACATCTTTATTCATGAGAGAAATTGGTCTATAGTTTTATTTTCTTGTAATGTCTTTATCTGGTTTTGGTATTAAGGTAATGCTGGTTTCATAGAATAAGTAAAACAGTATTCCCTCTACTTGTATCCTCTGAAAAATATTGTAAAGAATTGGTATTGTTTCTTCCTTAAATGTTTGGTAGAATTCACCAGTAAACCCAGGTTGGCCTGATGTTTTTTGTTTTAGAAGATTATTAATAATTTTATTTGATAATTATTGATTATTGATTCAATTTCTTTAATAGACATAGGGATATTCAGATTAACAATTTTTTCTTGTGTAAATTTTTACAGATTATGTCTTTCAAAAAATTGGTTAATTTCATATAGATTATCAGATTTGTGACAGAGTATTACATAGTGTTCCTTATTATTCTTTTAATGTCCATGGGATCTGTGGTGATGTTCCTGCTTTCATTTGTGAAATTGGTATTGATATAGTTGAATTAATATCTATTAATAGCCCTAATTAGTTTGGCTCAGTGGATAGAGCATCGGCTTGTGGACTGAAGGGTCCCAGGTTCGATTTCGGTCAAGGGCATGTACCTTGGTTGTGGGCACATCCCCAGTAGGGGGTGTGCAAGAGGCAGCTGATCAATGTTACTCTCTCATTGATGTTTCTAACTCTCTATCCTTCTCCCTTCCTCTCTGTAAAAAATCAATAAAATATATATTTTTAAAAATATATCTATTAATAGTCACTATTATTTTCTATTTGTTGCCCATGTTCTTTGTTCCTATTTTGTCCACTCTTTGCCTTTCTTTACTATGTTGAATTTTTCAATCCATGAACACACATGTCTATCCATTTATTTAGATATTTGATTTATTTCATCAGCATTTTACCATTTTCAGCATACTACCCCTATACTTATTTTGTTAGATTTACATGTAAGTATTTAATTTTATTTGAGCAATTATTAATGGTATTGTGTTTTTAGTTTTCACATGTTTGTTGCTACTAATAGAAATACTGAGATTTTTATGTGTATCATGTATCCTATGACAGGCCAGTCTCACTTATTAGATCTAGTAGGGCGTTTTGTTGTTATTGTTGTTGTTTATCTTGTGTGTGTTTTTTTGTGTTTTTTTAGATTCCTTGGGATTTTCTAAGTAGATCATCATGTCATCTGCAAATAGAGAATTTTTTTTTTCCATTTCAGTTCCTATGCCATTTATTTTATTTTCTTTCTTTATTGTTTAGGCTTAAACTCCAAGCACTGTGTGTAATAGAGAAAGAGTGGACATGCTGCCTTTCTCCTAATGTTAGGGGGAAAGATTTTAGCCTTTCACCAACAAGTATGATGTTAGGCATAAGTTTTTTGTATATATTCTTTATCAAGTTGAGGAAGCTCCTCTCTATACTATTTCTGAGAGGTGGGTGGTTTTGCTTTTGTTTTGTTTTGTGTGTGTGTTTTTTTCCTGTGATGAATGAGTATTGGTTTTGTCCAACATTTTTTTCTGCATCAGTTGATAAAGGATCATCTTTTTCTTCTTTTGTCAATTGATATGATGTATGGTTTTAATTGATTTTTTGAATACTGAATCAGTCTTTGTGTCCTCTCAGTTTTTGATAAGAACAGTGGCTATATAGTAAGAGAGAGTAGTAGAAAGTCCTTCCAATGGGGGAAGAAGACTAGGAAGAGAAGAGAAGGAGAAATGGACAAAACAAGTGTCTTTAATTTTCACTCTCTTTCCTCTGACCTGATGTGACCCTGAGACAAATTTTCTTGTGGAAGTCATTTCTTATGAAATGTTCCTAGGAAAAACCAATGGCGAATGGGGAAGTAAGACTGGGAAGAGAAGGAGGCCAACACAGAAGATGAGAGCAATCAAAGTTCCTTGGAGCAGAGTTCTGGACAGTGTGAACCACACCTCAAAACTGTCCCTGTCAGCACAGAGAGGTCATTGTTCCTATGCTGAGATCTCCTCCATGGCAGGGCTGATGGGAAGCCAAATATGAGTTTCCACTAGCATGGATCCCACTGTGGCTCTATCCTGGTGATTGCCTGAGACCACACCCCACTCAATTTTCAGTCCTACCCAAGCTGTTAGCAGCAGCTTTTCCATATGAATGGCCTATGCTGGGTCAGGCTTCAGACTTTCCTAAAATCTCTCAAACAAGCAGCAGCTGGTGTCAGCATGCCCCATACCTATCAATAAGAGGCCCAAGACTCAGCTCTAGCACCAGCCTGCCTTGCTTCACAGCTTGGCCTCACCTGGGCACTTCTAAGCTCAATACAAGTAGCAGCCATCTACAGATAGCTCTGTAGCTCCTGCTGGGTGGCCCCAGGCAGTAGCTGACTTTGCACAACTTGGAAGGTCCCAGAGCCAGTGGAACCCTTCAGAGAATATCCAATTACAACTCTACACATCCACAACCAACACACTCAAGGGGCAGACTCAGTGTACACCAAAGCCCCACTGAAGCAAGTTCTTCACCATAGGAGTGTTTCCTGCACAGCAGCTCTTCCACTGTAGTCACAGCCATTTGGCCTGGAGCTCAATTCCTCCCAGTGATGCCAATAGCAACCAAGGCCCAACTATAACAAGGCTGTGCACACAGCCCACACAGGGGTGCACCTAAAGTGTCCAGATTAGATGACTGGGGAGGCTGGGTCACTGGGCTCTATAGGACACCTACTACATAAGGCTACTTTACCAATTCCAGGAAACATAGCAGTTCTACCTAATATATAGAAACAAACACAGGAAAGTAGCCAAAATGTGGAGACAAAACCATGTCACAAATGAAAGAACAGAAGAAAGCTCCAGAAAAAGACCTAAATTAAGTGGAAGCAGACAAACTACTAGATACAGAGTTCAAAACAATGGTTATAAGGTTGATGAAGGATCTTAGTGAGACTTTCAAGGCACTTAGTGAGACTTTCAAGATCTTATTTATTTATTATTTTAAAAAATATATATTTTATTGATTTTTTACAGAAAATAAGGGAGAGAGATAGAGAGTTAGAAACATTGATGAGAGAGAAACATAAATCAGTTGCCTCCTACACACCTCCTACTGGGGATGTTCCCGCAACCAAGGTACATGCCCTTGACCAGAATCAAACCTGGGACCCTTCAGTCCACAAGCTGATGCTCTATCCACTGAGCCAAACCAGGGTGAGACTTTCAAGATCTTAATGAGAAGTTCAAAGCCATGAAAAAGATCCAGTCAGAAATGAAGGATACACTAACTAAAATGAAGAAAAATTTACAGGGAATCAACAGTAGAGTAGAGGATACTGGGAATCAAATTAACAATTTGTAACATTAGGAAACAAAAAACACCCAATCAGAAGAGAAAAAAAAGAAGATGTTGTAAGGACCCTCTGGGACAAGTTCAAGTATACCAACATTCATATTATGGGGGTTCCAGAAGGAGAAAAGAGAGAGCAAGATATTGAAAACCTATTTGAAGCAACAATGACAGAAAACTTGCCCTACCTGGTGAAAGAAATAAACTTACAAGTCCAAGAAGTACAGAGAGTCCCAAACAAGAGGAACCCAAAGAGGTCCACACCAAGACACATCATAATTGAAATGCTAAGGGTTAAGACAAAGAGAGAATCTTAAAAGCAGTTAATTACCCACAAGGGAGTTCCCATATGACTATCAGATGATTTCTCAATAGAAACTTTGCAGGCCAGAAGGGATCAGCAAGAAATATTCAACGTGATGAATAGCAAGGACCTACAACCAAGATTACTTTACCCAGCAAAGCTGTCATTTAGAATTGAAGGTAAAGACAAAGAGCTTCACAGACAAGAAAAAGCTAAAGTTCATCACCACCAAACAAGTATTACATGAAATGTCAAAGTGTATTCTTTAAGAGGAAGAAGAAGAAGAGGAGGAAGAAGGAGGAGGAGGAAGAGGAGAAGGAGAGGAGGGGGGAGAATGGGGAGAAGAGGAAGAAATAAAAATTATGGACAATAAAATGGCAATAAATACATATCTATCAACAATAGTATCTAAAAATAAAAATAAATAAACAAGGAATCTAATGAACAAAATAAACTGATGAATAAAACAGAACCAGAGGCATGGAAATGTGGAACAGACTGATGAATCTCAGAGCGGAATAGGGGGGAGATTAACCAAAGATCTTATATGTGTACTAGGGGCCCAGTGCATGAATTCATTTACCTTGTAAGGAACTGTGGGCCGCGAGGCTGTGTTGCGCACAGGGGCAGGTCTTGGCCCATCCTCCACACCCTTCCTAGTCCCTCCCACCATGGCCCCTGGTCCCCTGTCTGCTGGCATCCCTGCTCCCGCTGCTGCCGCTCCCATGTGTTGACGGTGCCTGCCCCACTCACACTCCCTTATGGCACAGAGCAATTGGGGGCCGGTGCTGGCAGCAGGTGCAAGCAGGGCCAGCGCTGGCAGTGGGTGAGAGCAAAGGGCAGGACTGTGGCATGCAGGAGCAAAGAATTCTCAGTAACCACCAGGGGCTCACCCAGATGACGGTGACCAGCGCTCCATCTTGGTTCTGGCGCCCCCGCTTACCTGCTCCACCATCCTGCTACAGCCAACACCTGCCATGTTCTATGCTCTGCTGCTTGCTGCTAAAGCCCACCATGTTCTGCACGCATCCCCTGGTGGTCAGCACACATCATAGTGAGCATTTCTTTGATTATTCTGCTGTTTAGTCTATTTGCATATTAGGGTTTTATATAAATGGATATGCATTACATATGGACACAGACAATAGGGTGGTGAGGGCCTGGGGCAGGCCAGGATCCAGGGGGAAGGGGACAATGGTGGGAAAAAAGGGGAAAAACAAACAAAACGTCCCCATCAGGTACAAAGGAGCAGGAGCAGCTTGCTAGTGTGATACAGCTGGAGAAAATTTGGATCTTCATTTGGGATGGATTAAGGTGAGAACAGAATGATCAAAATCAATCAATTTGTGTAGGTGTAGAAAGAGCATTCTGAAAATTGAAAGACTTCCCTCCAGCTACTCTTTTATCTAAGAATCTGGCATAACCCTTGGGGTAAGACACACAAGAGAGAAGTTTGAGTAATATTAGGGAAGAATTGAGAAGTCTCAACACGAGGTCAGTGAACTCAAATTGACCTCCCAGGCACATGTTGTCATTGATGTCACAGAGAAAAAGGTCATTTCATTATCCTGTAGAAATATTGAACCCATACATTTCATACAGCTGATGGTTTTGCCATTAGATCCTGCATCATTTGAAAACGAGTGTAACCAGCATATTGAAAAAAACACACCTCATGGTTCAGTAAAAATACTGCCGTGTTTCTTCCACTGTCCTTTCACAATATAGTCTCTGGGGTAATCTTTCCTGCTCCTGCATGAATATTCTTGTAGTCTAGAATTTCCTGCTCATTCTTAGGTGGCAGATCATCTGTGGTTTCTAAGTGACAAACACTGTCCAGATGCAGAAAATGGAAAATCAGTCCAGTCCTGCATGATACTCAAAACTTTGAACTTAACTTTCTGTCAAAGCTCCCTCGTTCTCCCTCCACCCTCACTTCTCTAAGTTTGGGCTCGCCCCAGGATAGAAACCTGCATCAAAGTTGGGGGTAGTGGCCTTTCCATTTCTCCACTTCGTATTTCTAATCCTCCTTTTCCATCTTGAGAGCTGCTGTCTTAACCCCACCAGGTCCAGTGGGACTGTGGGAGACAAGAAAGGGTGACACACGGGGAAGTTCCTACTGCAGCCAGGCCTCTTGTCATTTCAACGCACTTGGGTCTAGCAGACACCTTTTTCCCTTGAGATGCCATTTTCCTGGACTCTCCTGAGTTTTCTCACTGTTTTTCTTTCTCCTGCAATTCCCTTGACCCTGCAGGATGTTTTTCTTATTTTTCTATTCTGATGGTCACTCATGACTCATTCCTCAGCCCCTTGACATTGAGTAGTGCATCTCCAAGTTCCTCCAGGTGGCTCTATTGGACAGAACCCAAGGAGCACGCATACATCCCTTGCCTGGGACTGATGCGGGTCCCAAGGCAACAGCACCCTTCTGATTCTGCCTCCAAAGCAGTCAGTTCTCTTGCTTTTCAGATTCCCACCTGGTAGGAGTTAGACTCTGGCCAATGGCAATTTCAACTTTATCAAGAGTCGGTTGGGCACCAGCCTCTAAATTTCAGCCTCAGGAAACACATCTACTGCTTTCTGAGGGATCTTCTCCCCTTAGCTCAGTGTGAGAGGGATGCACCTCCTTCCCAGCACCCTGAGGTTCCCCCACCCCAGAAACATCTCTGATCTTTTTCATTTCCATTTCCTGACACTTTTTTTCTGTCCTTGATAGAGCTGAGAAGTCCCAGGGGGAGCCCTCAGGTTCTTGAGAACATTTACTTTGAAAAGCTTTATAACATGGGTTGGCATCTTTCTTGGGAATTTTGTTGTTGTTGTTGTTAATCCTCACCCCAGGTATTTTTCCATTGATTTTCAGAGAGAGTGGAAGAGAGGCAAGGGGAGAAGGAGAGAGAGAGAGAGAGAGAGAGAGAGAGAGAGAGAGAGAGAGAGAGAGAGAGAGAGAGAGAGAGATGTGAGAGAGACACATCTATTGGTTCCCTCACACATGAGCCCCTACCAGCACCAGGGATTGAGCCTGCAACTGAGGTACGTGCCCTTGACTGGAATTGAATCCAGGACCCTTCAGACCACAAGTTGATGCTCTATCCACAGAGCCAAACCAGCTAAGGCAGAATTTTACATCTATTATGTGTTGTTCCCTGGTGGAAACTTTAGTTAAGATCCTATTACACAAGTAATAAACAAACATGATTCATGGGCCAATCTTTGAACCACAGTCCAGTGGTATAACATCTGTCTCTACTAAATATTCTGAGTGTGTCATGCAAAAAAAAAAAAAAAATGGGGACAACTCTCCGAAGAGTTTTATTTCATCTTTAACCACTATGTTATTTAGCACTTGTTAAATAGAGTTGTAGGCATACAAAATTCACAGAATAATTTGGAATGAAATACCTTTCTCAGTGGGTATTTTTTATATGGTAGTTTTATCCCCAAGGGCATCAAGTGGTCTTGACAGCTAAGACCTCTTCCAGCACAAGAAAGGGGTAAGCCCACCGGCTGTACAAGAAGGCAGGAGAGAAAGTGGCTTTGCAATCCTGAGCTGCTGGGAGACAAACTATTCAAATTAACTCCCTCACCAACTGAGCCCTCTTAACCCAGACTTCATAGGCACCATAATAGCATGTTTCAGCAAGGCTGAAGGGAGGAGAGGGTGGTGGATGGTTCTATTTTCTGAGGTCAGGATATCCTTACAGGGTTGCTGGAGTCCATAGCGGAGAGAAGGGAAATAAATACCAGTCTTTGGTCCCTGCATGTAACATAACCAAGTCATATGTGTTGCTGGATGGTTCTGACCTTTGCAATTAAGACTGAGAGCCAGAAAGACTCTGTATTTCAGGGTTTTTCTCCATTTTGTTTGTTTGTATAAAACCAGGGTGGGAAATAGTTGAGTAAAATCCAAGAGCATTTTTTAAAATTTCACTTCTCCGGAGACCTGAATATGAAACTGAAAGGCACTTGGTTGGTGTTTGATTTGTTGAAGTGGTGACTCTAAGCGGCTGTCTCTTAGCTTTTTTGAACCTGTAGCCTGTTTCCGTAAGCATAAAAATTTCCCATTTCCTGAAAGAGTCTGATTTTCTCCCTCCTCCCCACTGTGCAACCTCCTTGAGATTTATATGCTTTGTGAAGTTATGGCATCAGAGAAGATGTTATCAAGCTTTAGTTTTGTTGCACAAACAATAGGCATTTGTTGGCCCTCCAAATATATAAGCGTGATTATATAGTTGGATGTGCTTTTTCACTCTACATTACACCTTCTCATGCTAATGTATCACTGTTAGTAAAAACATCCGGCAATTTCAGAGAGCCCACAGATCTCCTGAAGCTCATGCATGAGCTCTCAAGGGACTGTTTCTCCCAACCCTACATGACCTCATGGGCTCTTTTTCCAACCTGTTGGATGTCTTTTTTTTTGAATTTTTTTTTATTACTTTAAGTATTACAAAGAGGGTTAAATAAGTTTCCATTTTTTCCCCTTGACCTTCCCCCGTCCTCCCCTACCCCCCAGTGTCTTGTGTTCTTTGATTATGCTTATATGCATGCATATAAGTTCTTCAGTTGATCGATTAACTCCCTCCCAACCCTCCCGACCCTTCCAGCTATAGTTTGACAGTCAATTCAATGCTGTTCTGCCTCTGTATCTGTTTATGTTCATTAATTTATAATGGTCTTTATAATCCATAAATAAGTGAGGTCATGTGGTATTTTTCTTTCATTGACTGACTTATTTCACTTAGCATAATGCTCTCCAGCTCCATCTATGTTGCTGTAAATGGTAAGAATTTCTTCTTTTTTACAGCAGCATAGTATTCCATTGTGTAGATGTACCACAGCTTTCTAATCCACTCTTCTGCTGATGAGAACTTAGGCTGTTTCCAAATCTTAGCTATGGTAAATTGTGCTGCTATGAACATAGGGATGCGTATATCCTTTCTGATTGGTGTTTCTGGTTTCTTAGGATATATTCCCAGAAGTGGGATCACAGGGTCAAATGGGAGTTCCATTTTTAATTTTTTGAGGAAACTCCATACTGTTCTCCACAGTGGCTGCACCAGTCTGCATTCCCACCAGCAGTGCACGAGTGTTCCTTTTTTTCAGCATTCACTCCAGCACTTGTCATTTGTTGATTTTTGATGACAGCCATTCTGACAGGTGTCAGATGATACCTCATTGTTGTTTTGATTTGTATCTCTCGGATGAGTAGTGACTTTGAGCATGTTTTCATATGTCTCTTGGCTTTCTGAATGTCCTCTTTTGAAAAGTGTCTATTTAGGTCCTTTGCCCATTTTTTGATTAGATTGTTTATCTTCCTTTTGTTAAGTTGTATGAGTTCCTTATAAATGTTGGAGAGTAAACCTTTATCGGTGATAACATTGGCAAATATGTTCTCCCATGCAGTGGGCTTTATTGTTGTTTTGTTGATGGTTTCTTTTGCTGTGAAAAAGCGTTTTATTTTGATGTAGTCCCATTTGTTTATCTTCTCTTTAGTTTCCAATGCCCTAGAGCTGTATCGGTGAAAAAATTGCTTCGGCATATGTCTGAGATTTTGTTGCCTTTAAATTATTCTAGTATTTTTATGGTTTCCTATCTTACATTTAAGTCCTTTATCCATTTTGAGTTTATATTTGTGTATGGTGTAAGTTGATGGTCTAGTTTCATTATTTTGCATATATCTGTCCAATTTTCCCAACACCATTTATTGAAGAGACTGTCTCGACTCCATTTTATGTTCTTGCCTCCTTTGTCAAATATTAATTGAGCATATGGTTTGGGTCAATTTCTGGGTTCTCTATTCTATTCCATTGGTCTATATGTCTGTTCTTGTACCAGTACCAGGCAGTTTTGAGCACTGTGGCTTTGTAATATAGCTTGATATCTGATATGGAGATCCCACCTACTTTATTCTTTCTTAGGATCGCTGCAGCTATTCGGGGTCTTTTTTTATTCCAGATGAATTTTTGGAGAGTTTGTGCTAGGTCTGTGAAATATGCCGTTGGTATTTTAATGGGAAGTGCATTGAATTTATAGATTGCTTTGGGTAGTATGGACATTTTAATGATGTTGATTCTACCAATCCATGAACATGGTATGTCCTTCCATCTGTTTATATCTTCCTCTATCTCTTTTTCCAACGTCCTGTAGTTTTCTGAGTAGAGGTCTCCTACCTCTTTAGTTAAGTTTATTCCTAGATATCTTAATTTTTGTGGTGTGATGGTAAATGGGATTGCTTCTGTAGTCTCTCTTTCTATAAGTTCACTATTGGTGTATAGAAATGCCATAGATTTCTTAGCATTAATTTTGTATCCTGCTACATTGCTGAATTCATTT
>PVJC01048222.1:0-12606 GCA_004026665.1 Murina feae | reverse complement strand
AGGAGGACTGCTCCGAGCCTCAGATGCGGCTGGGGGCAGGTCCCCAGTGGCGACACACACACACACAAAAGGCGCCTGGCAGACTGGGGCCATCATAGGACATCCACTGAGGGGTCCCAGACTGTGAGAGGGCACAGGCCGGGCTGAGGGACTCCCTCCACCCCGAGTGCACAAATTTTTGTGCACCGGGCCCCTAGTAGATTACATATAATAAAATTCACATGTATTTTACTAAATAACAATGAACAACCACCATAATCAAAATATAGAACATTTTGTATATGTCTTTTGGGTTTTCTATGTATATAATAATATCTGTGAACAATGGCAGTTTCGTTGCTTCTTTCCCAATCTTTTATTTTTTTTACTTTTTTTTTTTTTTTTTTTTTTTACTACACTAAGTAGCACAATAAGGCTCACTGACTACGACGAGGACAGTTGAAATGGCTATAGTTTGTATATTTTTTTTTGCCTAATAATTTTCTTTAGTATTACATGTAGTGTGGGAATTCTCTTGGTTTTTGTTTGTTTAAAAATATCTTTATTTTGCCTTTCAGTGTGTATAGAACTCTACATTGAGAGCCATATTCTTAAAGATGATCTTTCATTATCTTTTGGACTCTCTTATTTTTATTAAGAAGTCCACTGTTAGTCTTATTTTGCCCTTTTGAATATATTATTTTCTCTGGCTGGTTTTGAGAATTTTTCTTTGACTTTCACCTTGTACTTGGTTCTTGTTTTTCTTGTATTTATCCTGCTAGGGTTAATTTTAGTGCTTCTCAAGTTTACGGTTGATGCTCTTATCAGTTTTAGAAACATCTCAGCTGTTAATCTCTTTAGATACTGCATGCTCTCTTTCTAATTGAGGTACCAATTACATAGGTTTTATGCCTTCTTATTTTGGATCCCAAATGTCTTTTATACTCTGTCTTGTACTTTTCATCTTCTCAAACTTCACCTTGTATATTTTGCACTCACCTACTAGTTAGTTGACTACTTCTTTCTTTCTACTTTGTCCAATCTGCATTTCAACACATCTATGAGTTTTTTATTTCATTAATCAAGTTTTTTATTTTTAAATTATTTCTTTTTTACTGATCCCAGTTCTATAGTATAATTATCTACCTTGTCATTTATTTTCTTTGAACACAGTGATAATAAATTGCATATTCAAAGATTAAAAGCCTCAGTCATCTGTGGGTCCATTTCTTTTCTTTTTTTTAAATTTGGATCCATTTCTTTTGTCTTTTGGGTTTATTTCTAGGTCTGCCTGATAATTTTTCATTAAGTGCTAAACATTATTCATAATAAATTACAGTGTTTCTGCTGGTGATATTGTCTTCCTGTAGAAGGCAGCTATTATGGCCAGTATGGCTTAGTTGATTGAGCATCATTGCATGTACCAGAAAGTCACCAGTTTGATTTCTAGTCAAGGCACATGCCCAAGTTCAGGTTTGGTCCCACTGTGAGGGGTGGGAAATAGGGGTTCAGGAGGTAGCCAAATGATGTTTCTCTATCTCTCCCTCTTCCTTCCCCCTCTCTAAAATCAATTAAAACATATTTTAACTAAAAAGAAGGCAGCTAGTATAAAGACAGATCAAGGACTGAGCCAATCAAGCTTGGATTGCACTTTTGAATGGCTCAATCTACTTCTAATTTATCCCCACTTCTATGCTCTAGCTCTCCTGAAATCTCACCTGAAATCCTAGTGTATGGTTTACTCTTTGGTGGGTTCTGTTTGGTACATCAAACTGCCAAAAATACTACCCTGCCTATTAGAGGTCTTCTGTTTTATGTCTTGTCCTCTTATCCTGCTACTTTACAAATCTGGCAAATAGCTCAAAGGAGAAAATCGCTGAGTGTCAGATTTATTCTTGTGTGTTAAGAGAACTTCAAGATCATGGTATCTCAATTCTGATTGCCTTGGCAGCTCCAAATTCCAATTTTTGTCTCTGGAAATTACCAAGAGTTCTGATGGCTTCTCTGTGTCTTAGTAAGTGCCCATTGTCTACTCTAAATCCTAAACCTTTCACCCAGCATCAAGAATTTACAAATGCCCTGAGGGGAGAACTTTTACAATGTCAGCCTAACTCTTTAAGATTTTCTTTCCTCTTGGGGATCTTGTCCCATCAAGTCTTAGCTACCTTGACAGCTCTCTCATACCTTCAATTAATTTTTAAAATATCTTTTATTTTGCAGATTTTCTAGTTTATGGTGTAGGTATTGGTTTGTTACAAGCTATGGCATTATTACCTAAATTAAAATTGTTACTTATTATAAAACAAAAAATATGCGGCCCAAGAAAGTTAAGTGGGCTCATCTCTTTATTATATTACTAGGGGCCCAGTGCACAAAAATTTGTGCACTTGTGGGGGTGGTCCCTCAGCCTGGCCTGTGCCCTCTCACAGTCTGGGAACCCTTGGGGGATGTCCACCTGCTGGCTTAGGCCCGCTCCCCGGGTGATCGGGCCTATGCTGGCAGTCAGACATCCCTCTGGCAGCCAGGGATCCCTTGGGGGATGTCCACTTGCCAGTGGGGAGCAGGCCTAAGCTGCAGTCGGACATCCTTAGCGCTGCTAAGGAGGCAGGAGAGGCTCCCACCGCCACTGCTGTATTGGCAGCCGGCAGCCTGGCTTGTGGCTGAGCAGAGTTCCCCTGTGGGAGCACAGTGACCACCAGGGGCAGCTCCTGCATTGAGTGTCTACCCCTATTGGTCAGTGTGTGTCATAGTGACCAGTCATTCCCAGCCGTTCTGCTGTTAGGGTCAATTTGCATATTACCCTTTTATTATATAGGATAGAACTAGCTGTACCCTGCCATGCATTGCTGTGGCTCAGTCTGGTTAAATGGAAAAGAAAGAAAAGAGAAAGCACATGTTTCTAATATGTTTAATTGCACAATGCTTGTGAGTATACAATGTGCTCTTTTTGGGCAGCTGCCCCTGGCACACCGCTGCCCCCACCCTGCCTGGCTGGTCTGGCCTCACATATGTGCGCCTCTGCAGCCCGGGCCCCCCAGCGCCGGGCTGCACCCCCGCTCCCGACTGGTGGCCTGTGCCCTGCACCCCGAGCCCAAAGCAGCCTGGCCATTCCCAACTGCCGCCAGCAGGGGCCCTCGCCGAGCCGCCCAAAAGCTGGAGGAAAAAGGAGCCAAGGAAGCTCCCCGACCCTCGCCCGCCATACTACCCGCAAGTCCTCAGCCGCCAGTGTCGGGGGGGACCCCGGCAGCCACCCACACCCCAAGCCCCAGCCCAGCCCCGGCCCGAGGCCCAGGTTGATATTTCGCAACATGGTAATTGGCATGCCGATTGAATTCCATCCTTGGCAGATTGAGTGAATTCCAAAATTCTGTTGGATAATTAACTGCTTCATCTGCTTCCACAATAGCGTCGACAGACTTGTATGTGACTGCCTGGCTTTGAATGTTAGACTGAATAATATTGTTAAGTTCAAAGTATGTGTTGCTTTTATGTCCAACAGATGGCACTGTTTTTCAAAAAAAAGCATATTTTTGCCTGTCACAGGTGTGACATCTATATAATGTAGGTATATAAAAACGCGCTTGTATTTGAATGCAACGTTGTGTCACAATTTCAAAGCAATCGGTGAAGAACTTTCTGGAGATTTGAGATTTTGAACAAACGAACATTTACATTTTTATTTATATAGATATATAGGTGATTTAGCAATACTACCCTCAGTAATGTAATTGGAGAAATGGTAGGTTAGATAATTTCTCCAGTAACCCAAAGTTAGAGACCAAACAGCTGAGTTAGAACCCAACTTCTTGAATCCCAGTCTAATTTGTTCTATACCATGCTGCCTTATTTACTTACAACAGTGGTTCTCAATGTTGTAAGGAGCAATTTTCCCCCTCACTTTTGGTTGTCACAACTGGGTAGACAGAAGCCAGAGATGCAAGTACACATCCAATAATGCACAAGTTAGCCACCCAAAATGAAGAATTTTATGATTCAAACTAGAGACCTGGTGCACAAATTTGTGCATGGGTGGGGTCCCTCAGCCTGGCTGGCAGTCAGGGTCATCAGGGCTGTCTCACCCAGTCGGGAGGGAAGGACTGCAGGAGGTTGGGAGCCAGTTGGCCAGGGGTAGGGAATGTGGAAAGTTGGCTGGCCAGGCAGTGAGGGGGGAACTGCAGGAGCTTGGCTTTGGAAGTGCACTGACCACCAGGGGGCAGCTCCTGCGTTGAGCATTTGCTCCCTGGTGGTCAGTGTGCATCATAGTGACTGGTCAACCAGTCATTTGGTCAACCAGTTATAACAGTTACTTAGGCTTTTATATATATAGATATCAGTCATACCAGTGTTGGAAAAACCAGTGTACCTCAGAATGAATATATATATTTTTAAATGTTTTTATTGATTTTAAAGAAAGAATAAGGAAAAGAGAAAGAGACAGAGAGAGAGAAACATTGGTGTGAGAGAGAAACATTGATCGGCTGCTTCCCGCATGCACCATGACTAGGGATCAAACCCAAAAACGGGGCACGTGCCCTGATCGAGGATTGCAAGGGTGACCTTTTGGTGCATGGGTTGACACTCACCTAACTGAGCCATACCAGCTAGGGCTCAGAATGTTTAAAAGATCACTATCTGCTTTCTCATTACATTTAACCATAAGATCAATACCAATAGACTTTAGTAGGATAAATCAGAGGCTATAGGACCCAGAGAATGTACATATATAAGCTTGGCCATATTTATTTAACTGTTTCTCAGAGCTTTTGCCAAATAATCTCCAATTCTAACACTTCTCTTTTGTTAGAATTTGTTCAAGCTGGAAAACATTCTAATGTGGAGGTGTATACCTTATAAATGCATTTGTATATGTGCTTGGATATTTAGATGATAGTTACATTTACCCATTCATTTATATACATGCACTAGAGGCCCAATGCATGAAATTCGTGCAAGGGGCTCAGCCCTCGCAGCCCCAACCTCATCCGGAAGGACGTCTGGAAGGTCATTTGGCTGTTCGGTCTAATTAGCATATTACTCATATTATTATAGGTCACACACATTTGCTTAAGTGGTTCTTAGAGAATGTATTCATCTTTTAAAACTCTAATTAATCTCTGTAATTAAAATCTTGAAAACATAATATAAGGGGGTATCCAAAATGGCGATAGGGTAGGAGAAGTTACACTCACTTTCTCCCAGGATTAAATCAGAATTACAGTTAAATTATAGAATAATCAACTTGAATAACCAACATAAGACTAGCTAAACAGAAGTCTTATAACACAAATATACAGAAGAATCTACACCAAGAAAGGTAGGAAGGGCAAAGATGTCAAAAGAGCTGACCCTATATACACGTGGTGGCTGAGAATCTGGAGGAACAGTTCAGCTGCAAAGGTGTCCCCCTGATGAGCAAGGAGTCTCAATACCACAGAGTACCAGTGCCAAGAAGAGAGGCCCATATTATATATGCCTTTGAAAATCAGTGGGGAGCCCTGACTGGTTTGGCTCATTGGATAGAGCGTCGGCCTGCAAACTCAAGGGTCCCAGGTTTGATTCCAGTCAAGGGCATGTACCTTGGTTGCGGGCACATCCCCAGTTGGGGGGGTATGCAGGAAGCAGCTGATCGATGCTTTTCTCTCATTGATGTTTCTAACTCTCTATCCCTCTCCCTTACTCTCTGTAAAAAAATCAATAAAAATATATTTTAAAAAAAGAAAATCAGTGGGGATTCTGTCTGCCACAATGAAACCATAGATTGTTAGAAACCCAGGTGCCCTCTTAAAGGGCAAACACATAAAACCTCATTTGTGGGCACTCACCCCTTGGGCTCTGGTAGAGGGAGGGCACCTCAGAGTGGACTACAGTCAGACAGGGTGAGATTGGATTGTGTGTCTTCAGCGAGAGGGCTGAGGGACAGCCACCAATAACCCTGTGTTGCCTCCCTCTCTCATGCTGCCCCCAGACACCATCTTTCCTGCATCAATCACTCCATATAACATCAGCCTGGGGTAATGTACTAGCACCACCCTGACAAGTGCCCACCATACAAAGGAATCAGCTATCTGCAATCAGCCTGGGCCCACATTGTAGATGTTCTTGGAAGTTTCTTGAAGAATTCAAGGCAAATTCAGGGAGTGTCAAACAAGAGAGAATGACTAGAGTGGCTTCAGGGCAAGAACCATTTTTCCTGAGCACCTGACTAGTGCAGCTCCCTCATAGCATCCCCTAAGGAGATGCACTAGTCCCACACTCTCTCTCCTACCCTGAAAAGGGGAGTCTTCTGGCTATAGCCACCCTGGACCTGTATTGTAGTCTTTCTCAGAAAGCTCTCAAGAAGGTCCAGATAGATAAGGTGATATCAGAGATACACATGAGAGACTCAGTTGTGTGGCTTTGGGGCGAAGGCCATTTTCCCCATGTGCCCTAACTGATGCCACTGTTTGTGTGCAGACCCCTCCTTCCACAAGGCCAAATCTTAATTTGTTTTAGACTGATGAACTCTACTTCCCCCACTCTGAGGGCTCCCTGAGACCCTGGCCTTGGTATAACCTGAGACTTCTGCTGAATGGCCTTAAACCCAGGACTGGTGCCAAGTTTGAATCTGTATCAACCTGGTGAACAGCAATCACACCTACTAGGTAACTCAGAATCTGCCTCACATAATTTGTATATTACCAAAGCTCTTTAAGTGGCTGAGCTTAACAGGCAACCAGCAGATCTCATGTTGTCTAGGGCCTTTTTTTTTACCTGCCCCAGGCTCATCAGCTACTGGTCGAAGACAGCTTCAGTAAGCATCTTGGCCCTTCCCAAATGCACCAAGGTCCAGCAGAGGCAGCCACCTACCATGGATCATTTTGTAGCTCCTAACTAGTAGCCCAGGGCCAGTCACACGGAGTATCTGACATTGACCTGCATCAGAGTTCCTCCCAAGAAGCCCAGAACCAACACATCTAGTAGTTGGCTTCAGATCTCATCAGAGCACACCCAAAGTAAGATCGCATCAGGGAACAGATTTCTGCTGAGTTGAATTTTATATTGTGGGGTCAGCCCTCATTAACAGCTCATGCATTATGGTCAAGGTCAATCTTCACAATCAAACAGCCTGAGGACCAACCCCACCCCTGGACAAACCAACAGCAATCAAGACTAAACTGAACAAAAGGGCTCACATAACTATGCACACAAGGGACATTCCTGGAGCACCTAATTCAGGTGATCAAGGAGACTGCACCACTAATCCCACAGGACACCTATAAGGTAAGATCACACTACGAATACTCAGAAACATAGCAGACCTACCTAAAACATAGGAATAATACAGAGAGGCAGCCAAATGGGGAGACAAAGAAACATTCTCCAAATGAAAGAACAGGAAGAATCCCCAGAAAAAAAGAACTAAATGAAATGGAGTCAAGGAAACCACCAGATACATAGTTCAAAATAATGGTTATAAGAGTGTCCAAAAAACTTAGTGAGAACTTCAACAAGGAGATAGTAAACATAAAAAAAGGACATAGAAACAATAAAAAGCCAGTTAGAAATGAAGAATATCTGAAATGAAGAATGCACTAGAAGAAATCAATAGCAGATTAGATGAAGCAGAGGATCAAATCAGTTATTTGGAAGTCAAGGAAGCAGAAGACACCCAGTCAGAGTAGCAAAAAGAAAAAACAGTTTTTTAAAAAATGATGATAGTTTATGGGACCTCTGGGACAATATCAAATATAACATTCACACCAGAGGGATATGAAGAGAAGAGAGAGCAAGTGATTGAGAAACTATTTGAAGAAATAATGACTGAAAACTTCCCCAACTTGTTGAAGAAAAAAGGTACACAAGTTCAGGAAGTACTGACAATCCCAAACAAGAAGAATCCAAAAAGGCCCACACCAAAACACATCATAATTAAAATGGCAAAGGTTAAAGACAAAGAGAGAATCTTCAAAGCAGCAAGAAAAAGGTAGTTACCTACAAAGGAACTCCTATAAGACTGTCAGCTGACTTCTGTTTTCTCAACAGAAACAATTCAGGGCAAAGGGATTGACAACAAAATATTCAAAGTGATGAAAAGGAAGGACCTACACACAAGATAACTTTACCCAACAAAGATATCATGTAGAATCAAATGAAAGGTAAAAGAGCGTCCCAGACAAGAAAAGGATTCATCACCACCAAACCAGTATTACAAGAAGACTTCTTAAAAAGAAGAAAAAAGATGTTAAATATATGAATAATAAAATGGCTATAACAACCTACATATTAATAATTACTTTAAATGTAAATGGATTGAATGATCAAATCAAAAGACATACAGTGGCTGAATGGATAAGAAAACGACCCATACAAATGCAGCATAGAGGAGACCCACTTCAAATTGAAAGACACACAGACTGAAAGTAAAGGGATGGAAAAGGTATTTCATGCAAATTGGAACAAAAACAAGCTGGGGTAGCAATACATATATTAGACAAAATAAGACTTTAAGACAAAGAAGGACACTGCTCGGTCATAAAGGAATCAGTCCAACAAGAGGATGTAATTCTTGTAAACATTTATGTACCCAACATAGGAGCACCTAAATATGTAAAGCAAATATTGATAGAGGTAAAGGGAGAGACTAATATAGTCATAGTAGAGGATTTAAAATCCCATGGACATCTATGGATCATCCAGACAGAAAATCAACAAAGAAACTGGCTTAAAATGACACACTAGATTAGCTGGATTTAATTAATATCGTCAGAGCATTTCATCCAAAAGCAACAGAATATACAGTCTTTTCAAGTGCACATGAAAAATTTTCCAGGATAGATCACATGTTAGACAAAAGAAGTCTCAATAAATTTAAGAAGATTAAATTCATATCAAGCATCAAGAAAAAAAAAACCTGAAAAACACATGGAGTCTAAATAATATGTTACTGAACAATGAGATCAAGGAAGAAATCAAAAGATACCTTGAGGAAAAATGAAAACACAGAAACCTAACAATGAAAAGCAGTCCTAAGAGGGAAATTAATGCCAATACAGGCCTACTTCAAGAAACGAGAAAAATCTCAAATAAATATTCTCACCTTACATCTATAGGAACTAGAAAAAGAAAAACATACAACGTCCAAGTGAGTAGGAGGAAGGAAATAAAGATTAGAGAGAAAATAAATAAAATAGACTTAAAAAATATGAAAGATCAATAAAATCAAAAGCTGGTTTTTGAAACAATAAAGATTGTTAAACCATTACCACACTCATCCAAAAAAAAAAGAGGAACCAAATAAAATCAAATTAAAGGGGGAAATAACAATGGAGACAACAGAAATACAAAGGATTATAAGAAAATATTACAAATAAGTTTTGCCAGCAATTTGGACAATCTTAAAGAAATGGAAAAATTCCTAGAAACATACAATCTTCCAAGACTGAATCAAGAAGAAACAGGAAAACAGATTTTAACCAACGAAATTGAAGCAGTAATCAAAAAGCTCCCAACAAACAAAAGTCCTGGACCACATGGCTGCATGGGTGAATTTTACCAAACATTCAAAGAAGAACTAACACCTATCCTTCTCATACTATTCCAAAAATTTAAAGAAAAGGAAAGACTCCCAAGCTCATTTCACGAGGCCAACATTATCCTAATTCCAAAACCAGATAAAGACACTATAAAAAGCCCAGCCCTTGTGACTCAATGGTTGAGCATCAACCAGGGAACCAAGAGATCACGTTTTGATTCCATTCAGGGCACATGCCCAGATTGCAGGCTTGATCCCTAGTGGGGGGCATGCAAGAGACAGCCAGTTAATGATGTTTCTCTCTCATCACTGTTTTTGTCTCTATTCCTCTCCCTCTCGCTCTAAAAATCAATTAAAAATTAAAAACAAAAGACACTACAGAAAAAGAACATAGGCCAATATCCCAGATAAACACAGATACTAAAATCCTCAACAAAATATTAGCAAACCAGATCTAGCAATACATTACAGAGATCATACACATGATCAAGTTGATTTATTCTGGGGTTGAAAGATTGATGCAATATCTGCACGTCCGTTAACGTGATATACTACATAAACAAAATGAAAGCTGAAAATCATATAATCATATCAATAGATGCAGAAAAAGCATATGACAAAATCTAGCACCATTTATGATTTTTAAAAAGAACTCTCTCAGCAAAGTGGGATTAGAGGGGACATACTATAACATAATAAGGACCACATATGACAAATCCACAGCTAACATCATATTCAACAGGGAAAACCTAAAATAATTTCCCTTAAGATCAGAATTAAGGGACGTCCACTTTCACCACTCTTATTTAACACTAGGAGCCCGATGCACAACATATTGTGCACTGGGGTGGGAGGTGTCCCCTCAGCCCTCTCACAGTCTGAGACCCCGCCCATCCCAAGGCCCATCACCCACCCCTCCCACCCCACAGCCCACCACCTGCCCCACCCACCCCCCCCAACTCACTGCCTGCACCTCACCAGCCTCCGTGACTGCCGTCCTCCATCTTGGCTGAGTTAATTTGCATACAGCTGCTCTGATTGGCTGGTGGGCATGGCTTAGGCATCCCAGAGAAATGGTCAATTTCAATATTACCCTTTTACTAGAGTAGATAATACTGGAAGTCCTAGCCACAGCAATCAGACAAGAAGAAATAAATGGCATTCAAATTGGAAAGGAAGATGTCAACCTGTTATTAGATGCAGATTACATGACACTATATATAAAGAATCTAGAGATTCCACCAAAAAAACTATTAGAACTGATAAATGAATTCAGTAAAGTAGGAGGATAGGAAGTAAACATTCAGAAATTGATTGAATATTTATATACAAAAAGTGAACAATCAGAAAGGGAAACTAAGAAAACAATCCCATTTACAATTACTAGTACATTAAAAAGCTAAAATACCTAGAAATAAATTTAACTGAGAATGTAAAAGTACTCGGAAAATTATAAGACACTGAAGAAAGAAATTGAAGAAGATACAAATAGCCCTGACCAGTTTTGGCTCAGTGGATAGAGCATCGGCCTTTGGACTGAAAGGTCCCAGGTTTGATTCTGGTCAAGGGCATGTACCATGGTTGTGGGCACATCCCCAGTAGGAGGTGTGCAGGAGGCAGCTGATTGATGTTTCTCTCTCATCGATGTTTCTAACTCTATCCCTCTCCCTTCCTCTCTGTAAAAAAATCAATAAAATATATTTTAAAAAAGAAAAAAGAAAAAGATACAAATAAATAGAAGTATGTACCATGCTTAAGGATAGGAAGAATTAGCATTGTTAAAATGTCCATACTATACGAAGCAATCTATAGATTCAACATAATTCCTATCAAGATACCAAAGACATATTTTACAGAACTAGAACAAATATTTCAAAAATGTATATGGAACCACTAAAAAACCTGAATAGCAACAGCAGTCTTGAGAAAGGAAAAAAAGTTAGAGGAATCACGCTACCTGATATCAAATTACACTACAAGACCGTAGTAATAAAAACAGCATGGCCCTAGCCGGTTTGGCTCAATGGATAGAGTGTCGGTCTGCAGACTGAAAGGTCCCAGGTTCAGTTCCAGTCAAGGGCATGTACCTTGGTTGAGGGCACATCCCCAGTGGAGGTGTGCAGGAGGCAGCTGATTGATGTTTCTCGGTTTCTCATCGATGTTTCTAACTCTCTATCCCTCTCGCTTCCTCTCGGTAAAAGATCAATAAAATATATATTTTTTAAAAACCAGCATGGTTTTCTGGAATAAAAAAAGATATATAGATCAACAGAACAAAATCAAGAACCCAGTGTTAAACCCATGCCTATATAGGCAGTTAATATTTGACAAAAGAAACATTGATGTAAAGATAGTCTTTTCAATATATGATTTTGGGAAAATTGGACAGATACATGCAAAAAAATGAAACTCGACCACCTTCCTACACCATATACAAGAGTAAAGTTAAAATGGTTTTAAGATTAAAACTTAAGATTTAAATGGCTATCATCAATAAATCAATAAACAAGTGTTGGCAAGGATGTGGAGTAAAGGGAACCCTCACGTACTGTTGGTGGAATGGAGATTGGTGCAGCCACTATAGGAAACAGTATGAAGTTACCTCAAAAAATTAAAAATGGAACTGATTTATGACCCAGTGATTCCACTTCTGGTCATATATCTGAAGAAACACATAATACTAAAACAAAAGAATAGATGTACCCCTCTGTTCATTGCAGTATTATCTACAATAGCCAAGATACAGAACCAACCCAAGTGTTCATTAGTACATGAGTGCATAAAAAAGTGGTGGTATATATTACTTGACCATAAAGAAAGAATATAATCTTACTATTTGCAACAGTATGGATAGACCTATTATTCTAAGTGAAATAAGTCAGAGAAAGACAAATACCATGTGATTTCACTTATATGTGGAATCTAAAAAGCAACATAAGTGAACAAACTAAATAGAACAAACTCATAGATACAGAGAATAGACTGATGGTTGCCAGAGGGGAGGAGGTTGGGAAGCTGGGTGAAAAACATGAAGGGATTAAGAAGTACAAATTAGTAGTCACAAAGTAGTCACAGGGATATAAAGTACAACATAGGGAATATAGTCAGTAATCTAT
>PVJC01048221.1:0-12687 GCA_004026665.1 Murina feae | reverse complement strand
CCCCCGCCCCCCGAGAACCGAGGGGCTTTAAAGGCGCAGATTCGCCGATTCCTGAGCGCGGGCTCAGAGCCGCGAGCGCGGAGCGTGTGTCCCGGGGTCCGTAACCCGCCCTTCCCTCTGCAGATGGTGTGGGAGAGCGGCTGCGTGGTCGTCGTCATGCTGACCCCGCTGGCGGAGAACGGCGTCCGGCAGTGCTACCACTACTGGCCCGACGAGGGCTCCAACCTCTACCACGTCTACGAGGTACCGGCCACCGTCCCCCTGAAGCCGCACCCTGCAGCCAGGTCCCCACGGGGGCCAGCCTCTGGGCCAGGTACCCCCTGTCCCTGTGGTCAGGGACACACAGGCCTCCGACAGGCTGCGCCCTGGGACTCGGGCCCTGGGACCGGGACTGGGACTGGGATTGGCTCTCGCGGTTGAAGCTCTAAAATGCAGACAGAGGACAAGGAGGTGGCCCCATGCGTGCCTCACGGGCGAGGCCATGGAGGCCGCTTGTAGACAGACCTGCCATGGCTCTCGTTGCTTCCTGACCCCCCGCCCTGTCGGCCTTTATATTCGAGGGGGCTATGCTGGGGAGCGCACTTCTCTTCCTGGATTTCCAGCCCACGTGCGGGATGGAGCCTTAAACCTGGGCAGCTAAGTCAGCCCCTCCCTTGTCTCTGCCTGGCATTGAACTCAGAGTGCTCAGTCCCGGGGGAGCCACGTCGGAAGCAGAGAGATGAACCCTGGCTCTCCCTCCCTCGTGGCCCCAGGTCCGGGAGCCTCGACTCCTTCGGGCTCAGGGATGCCACCTGCCGCGGGCGAGCTCGCGGGGACCCGCCGGCCTTTCTGTTCCAGCGGCGATTTTTCTAGAAGGCCTGTGTGACCTAGAAATACAAAAGACAAAACCTGGAATGGTTGTGGGTTGTAACGCATTTTTCTAGTTGTTTGAGCATGACGCCCTCTAGGACACCAAAATCCAGCAGCCACAGTTACCTTTTGTACCAACCAGGATGAAGCGGAGACGGAGGCCTCGGGCCGTGGGCCGCGCGGTCTCCGTGGGCCGACACCCGCCCTCCCCCCGCCCCCTGTCCGGCAGGTGAACCTGGTCTCTGAGCACATCTGGTGTGAGGACTTCCTCGTGAGGAGCTTCTACCTGAAGAACCTGCAGACCAACGAGACCCGCACGGTGACCCAGTTCCACTTCCTGAGCTGGTATGACCAGGGCGTGCCGTCCTCCACGCGGTCCCTCCTGGACTTCCGCAGGTAGGACCCGGGGCCGCGCGGGGTAGCGCGCTCCTGCGCCGGAGGCCGAGGCAGGCACGCCGCCCGCCCGCCCGCCCGTGCGAGGCAGACCCTCCATTTGATAGGCACAGATTATACGTCCATTGTGTGTAGGAGAGACCGCAGAGGCGGGATTGTGTGACGTCTGTTAATTACAAGAGGCTTTCTTACCTCAGGTGTGAAGTCGTGAGGGGGGACTTGGTATCTTAGAATTGTAGGGGGAAATTGTTTTTCTGTTCTTTTAAGGTTTTTTTAGAATTTTATTTATTTACTCTTTATTGATTTCAGAGAGGGAGGGAGGAGGGAGAGAGAGAAACATCAATGATGAGAGCATCATTGATCAACGGTCTCCTGCACACCCCTCGCTGGGGAGGAGCCCGCAACCCGGGCCTGTGCCCTGATGGGAATGGAACTGTGGCCTCCTGGCTCCTAGGCTGGTGCTGAACTGCTGAGCCCCCGGGCGGCGGTTTTTCGTGACAGCTGACGTCCAGCCTTGTTTTGTCAGTTCCGTGTGTGCAGCGTCCTGGTTAGTTATATGACTTGCAGAGTGACCCTCCGCCCGTCACAGTCACTGTGGTGTTGGCAGTCCTGCTCTCGGGCTGCGCACATGCTCCTTCTCCTCTCGACGGGGCCCTGGAGTCTCCACCTCACAGGCTCTCGGTGCATAAAACCCAGCCTCTCAGTGTGGACACTTGTCTGGTTAGATCTGACGGCTTCACAACAAGCGAGGGCCCGGGTTCTCAAACGGGCCACGGTGGCAGGACCCCGGGGCACGGTTAGCACGTGACTGTGTGTTTTCAGTGCCATTTTGAAACGACTGTTTTAAAACATCCAGGCTTTTGCTCCTGCTCTAGTCACCCATGGGCTGTCTCGCTTGGACGCGCACTCATGGAGCCGCTGGGAGGAATGTGAGCTTCCATCCCTCTGGCAGGAAGATGTTGACGATGCAAAAAAAAAAAAAAAAAAAGCAAAATTTAAGACAAAGGTTCCTTGTGCGTCAAATGTGATAACGAGAATGGGTGAGCATGGACTCTGTAATGGTGGTGAATGAACCACGACAGGAAGACGAGGTTGAGCACATCGGTCACTGAGTCCGATGCAGAACCTCAGGTGCTCAGCCGCTGGCCTCCTGCCTCCTCAGGAAGTCAGATACATGACCAGGAAGAGGCTGTGGCCGGCATCACACGGTCCCGGATGGCCTCCCAGCCTCAGGCTACACCCGGATTCCTCGATGTGTGTGTTAACAGATTCTTAGGTTCTGATGTTACTATTTCTCTTGCCTTTTAGTCCACTTTGGAAAAATAAATTTCTTCCTGTGACTAGCTCTTTGGACCCTGTAGCATGTGAGAGCTGGAGGCGCGATGTGCATTTCCTTGTAAGCATGGCCACAGGTGCACCCAGCGACCGCCGCCCCCGTCCCCTCCTGCGGAGCCGGGACACCGCGAGCCCCCAACACTGACGCGGTGGCCCCGCAGCCTTCCTCCCCAGCCCTCACACACATCTTCCTACCATGGGCTTATGTCTGAAGACAGGCTATCCAAAATCCTACCTGCGGGTCTTCAGACAGTGGGCGGGCGTGGCTGCAGAGAGGGGAGTCCACCCTCACCGCCTGTGTGCCAGCCTGTCCTGTGTGTTCATATGTGCACATGGGCCTATTTCTGTGTCCGTGTCCACATATGGAATTACCCACACAGCCCGTCTGCACTTTCTGTCGGGAAGAAAGATTGAAAGATTGGATTCTCCAAATTCCCTCTCTCTGGTCCTGGCGCTCAGGCTCGAGCGGGAGCTGGTCACGTGGAAGGGAGTGCACGCCCACACAGTTTTGACCTCGTTCTCTGCACCGCAGGCCGGCTGAGGTCCCCATCCATGGGTACCGGACGATCGGTGTAACCGAGCGCACCCTCGGGGTGTTGGCCCGCCTGCGATGGCGGCTGTGTGATTCTCCGCGCAGATTAGTAAACAGCACCCACCTCCCAGGCTCGGGAAGGCGGTTGGAAACTCTGGCCACCCCCACACAGCAAGGTGTCCCCTTCCCAGGCAGCTCATGCCAGGGCGCCAGGCAGGTGCCACGAGGTGTCCCTGAGCACCTCTGGAGCCCAGAGGGGCGCCTTTGCACCTGAGAGGGAAGCTGCTCGGCTCAGCGGTCAGTGGTGCCACAGGCAAGGGCTTGGCTCTGACCCCCCCTCCCCGGCGCCTGCTCCCTCGCGCTGCGCGCTGTAGACGTGCCAGCTCATTAGCGGTGGCCGGTGTCATTTTTGTGGCGTTGCAGCTAGTAATATGAGCCCAGTTGCATAGTCACAAAAGTGATCATTGGAAACTGTCACTCTACTGCAGGGGCAGTGTGGGACCCTTTCTGAGCCTCTAACGACCTCTGACCTTGCTTGCTGTGCCTTGCCGCTCGGGGACTGAGGGTTGGTTTGTGTCACGAACCCTCCTCCGAGAAGCCCTCCTGTGCCTCCATGTGCGGCCTCACTCGCCGACACTTGGTTCTGATGGCGTAAACGGAGGCGCCTCAGGTGGCTCGTCTTAGCGGATCATCTGCCTTTGTCTTTGGTCGACCAGATGAACGTTTCTGCTGCCTGTGCCGTGTTGTTGCCCCGTAATAAACCAAGCACCTGATTGTTTGTCAATAAAATTCCACGCCGCAGCAGCACTTTGCACTCGCACCGGCATCTCCTTTGTCGACAGGTTTAGCACGGGCGGGCTGGAGGGACGTCAGAATTACAGCGAAACCTCCCTGGGGCTGCTGAGCGGGCAGCCAGCACGTATTGGACGAAACACTTGGAGTTTATCACAAAGCCACGCGGGAGAGCAGGGCATGCTGCGCCCCGGCAGCCAGGGAGCCTCTCTGGCTGCGTTTTGCCAATAAAGAGGCGCTGTGCAGCGGCACCCACACCCCCCCCCCGTTGAAGGAGGGGCATCTGGTTACATTTACTTATTTTTTCAGTGTCCGTGTTTTGTGCTTGGGCCCATCAGAAAAAATGACCAAAACCTGTGACTGACCAGCGTATGACAATGAGCCTGGGCTGTGGAGAGGAAGGAGGCGGTGCACAGCTGAGCCAGCAGCTGAGAAGGAAAGGGAAACAGCCAGAGACAGAGAAATTCCCAGTAAAACCTTGTTTGAAAATTAAAGACCTGTAGAAATAGTGCCACCCTAACTGTGCCCAACCATTGAGCTTGCTTGGTTCTGCACATGCACACAGGCACAGTGCATGTACATACATGTACAAATACAACACATGCACCAACACGCACATGCACATAGTGGACCGACGTGCACACATGAATAAATACATGTGTGCATACATGTGCAGTGCATGTGCAAGCATGTGTGTGCGTGCATACACATGTGTGCGCGCACAGGCCTGTATTGCACAATCGTGTGTGTCATGCAGACATGTGTGCTGCGCCCATTTGCAAACGTGCACACACATGGGTGGACAGATGTGCTTGCATGCAGACGCACACCCGCACAGGCACACGCACCCTTGGGGGACAAGGTCTGGCGTCGGTTTGCTAGCAGTGATGCTCACGTTGCCTTTGCATCTCGAGTAAAAAGTGGGAGGTTCAGGAGAAGTGAACCTGCTTTTCTCCCAAAGGGCCAAGACCCTTTAAGGCACCGGGCGCCGTGTGCTGCGGGGTCAGTGCACTCCCCTTGCCTTTCCCCCCCCCCCCCGAGGAAATGCTGCAGTGTTCGCTCCGGCAGCGATGTGGCCCTGGGGACACTGGGCAACTTGCTGACGTGCATTCCCGAGGCTCCTCACTGTTCGGCCGCCTTTGGGGGGCCTGCAGCTTTAAACCGCGTGTTCAGAGGCGGCAGCCAGGTCCCAGACTGCCCAGAGCGGTGGGTGCGTGGCCTGCGCAGGGCGCGTCCTGCGCGTCCAGGGCTGTCGGCCTCCCTGAGAAGTACCCCGTCTGTTCACTCCGTAGAGGAGGCAGGAAAACGCAGCGTGGCGCTCAGGCTGCACAAGGCTAACCAAAGTTTTGTCATGAACCGGTCGCCCACCATCCCCCCATCCTGTCCTCTCGGCTTGTTGGGTTTGTACCAGAGCAGCCAGTCGATTGAACCTTTTATTGATTTTTAGAGAGAGGAAAGGAGAGGGGGAGAGAGATCAATATGGTGTGAAAGAGAACCATCGATTGGCTGCCTTCCGTACGTCCCCTACATCCCCTACTTGGACTCAAACCCACAACCCAGGCATGTGCCCTGACCGGGAACCCAGCTGGCAATCTTCCGGTGCAGGGACGACGCCCATCAGCTGAGCCACGATTTCTCCCTGAGCCAGGAAGCAAGAGGCGTGGCACCTTCCCGTTTCAGCACGAGGAGCAGGACTGGCCTGCTACTCTTTTCCACCTTTGCCTCACGCGCCCTGCGCCCAAGTTCCAGACACACGCCCACTGTTCCTCCCAGGCCCCCGCCCGCCTCTTTTTCTCTTTTTCTTCGTTCAGAGCCACCCACTGAGCAGTCTCATGCCCTTTCTGAGCAGGCTGGCTTGTCTCACTGGCTTCAACAGTTTTGGAGTTTGTACAGTGAGTTTCCGATGAGCCTCTGTCTCGATGTAGTTATAAAAGCTTGATCTATGCTTATTGTCGATTTTCATAAATTCTGACCTAACGTCTGCACAGTGAAGTTGTTTCCAAACATTCCCGGCTTTACTGGCATGGGAAGGCTTGTCTCGATGCAGTGGAGTCAGCTGAGCCTTCTCCACCATTAGATACCCTCTCGGAGCCACAGTTCCAAAGGCTCCCGGAAGGCGCCGTCGGAAGACAGGATGACTGTTCCGTTCCGACGTGATGTCTGGATTGTACGGGATTTTGAGCAGGTTTTACAGAACTCAGACGTCCAGGGAGGAGCCTGGGCGCCCGCCACGGCTGTCAAAAAGGCGAGATTAACTGTAGGAACGAGAGAAAGGGACCCGGTGGTGGCGCTGCTGCCTCGAGTTCCTGCGTGGGAAGGGGAAAGGAACAAGGGAACGTGCAGGACTGTTCCTAACGCTCCGTTTATAACTGAGTATTGAAGAGAGAAGGAAACCTTTGGACATGTGCGTCATTTCGATTTCTTTGTCAAAACAGGCTGCCCAGACGGGGCCCCAGCTGCGGTGCGTTTGCTTTGGTTTCGTGGTGGTTGGCTGGCACGGCCGAGATGTCGCCATGCGTAACTGTGATTCCTGTCTCTTTTTATTTCAGAAAAGTAAACAAGTGCTACAAAGGCCGCTCTTGTCCAATAATTGTTCACTGCAGGCAAGTACAACCTTTCGCGCGGGTTAGCCAGTGTCCGCCACTCCCCAGCCAACTGCAAAGACAGGGACGAGCTTTCTGGCGGCTCCCCGGTCACGAGCCCCGAGGGAGACGCAGCGCCCTCAGCTCCGCGCAGCCCTGCCGCGGGGCCAGCCCCAGGGCTGGGCACTCATCTGTCGCCACCGGGTTTTCTTAACCCCCGTGGAGCCACCGCACCGCGTCCGATTCGTTGCACTGCCATGGCCGAGCTGGAACCTGGTGCCGACGGGAGGAGCGCGGGGCAGTTGTGAGCAGGACAGAACCTGTGATGGCACAGGAGTGGCCACTGCGGCTCCCGGCGTGAGCCTGGCCTTCGGGTGGAAATTGTAGGCTCAGGCCCTCCTGAGGCCATGCCCACCGGTGAGAGCGGGCGGCTGCGGCCACCTGCCCCGGCGGGAGCCACACCACTTCCTGCAGTGACCTTAGACGCACCTTTCCGCCTGGAGACGCGTCTCAGCATCAGACACCACGCCTGTCGGGACCTGTGTGTGCACGTGTGTGTGTGTGTGTGCATGGTGCGGGATGTGTCTATTTCTGTGCATGCCTGTGTCTATGTGTGTCTGTCTGTGTGTTTTGCATATGTATATATGTCTGTGTGTCTGTGTGTATATGTCTGTATGTTTCTGTGTGTCTCTATGTGTCTGTGTGTGTGAGTGTCTGTGAGTGTCTATGTGTATGTGTCTATGAGTGTCTGTATGTGTCTGTGTGTGTCTGTGAATGTCTGTGTATGTCTGTGTGTATCTCTGTATGTGTCTGTGAGTGTCTGTGAGTGTCTGTGTGTGTCTGTATGTGTCTGTGAGTGTCTGTGTGTATCTCTGTATGTCTCTGTGAGTGTCTGTGAGTGTCTATGAGTGTCTGTATGTGTCTGTGTGTGTCTGTGTGTGTCTGTGAATGTCTGTGTATATCTGTGTGTATCTCTGTATGTGTCTGTGAGTGTCTGTGAGTGTCTGTGTGTGTCTCTGTGAGTGTCTGTGAGTGTCTGTGTGTGTCTGTCTTTCTGTCTGGGTCTGGGTCTATGTTGGTCTGGGAGGAAAGGAAAAGACAGAGATGATCTGGTCTCCTCAACGCCGAGAATGGACCACTTTACCCACGTGGCCCGAGCCAGACAGCAGGTGGTTGGAGGGTTGGTGGTAGATCTCAACACACTCGTGTGAAGTTTGTGTAGAAGAGAAGTGAGCAGACCCACAGCAGGAAGGGGGTCCCTGGAGGGAGGCAGGTAGGGCGTGCAGGGGGAAGATGCAGTTTTTCAACCATTTGTTTGAGGATACACGTCAAAGCCAAACGCAGTGGGTTTTGCTACAAGCTCACGGTGACTCCTGGGATCCTGGCCATTCTAACCCAAGACCAGGAACATGACTTCTCCTTAGTCATGGACTCCTCGGGGCTTTTGATAGAAGCACCTATTTTTTCCGTAAAGTTGCCCTGGTTTGCCAGGAGTATCCATGTAAACCCTGCGTGTGACGCTGCTCAGGATGAGAACAGCCTCTTTAAGCAAGGACCCCCTTGGCATGTGCCTGGACAGGTCTGGTCCCGTGCAGCCTGAGAGGAAAGGCTGGAGCCAGGCACCACGTGTTCCTCCGTGTGCTGTTGTGAGGCACCATTCAAACACGTTCCCGCCTGGCCCGGGTGTAAATTGTCCGGTGGTCGCCGGGGGTGAGGAGGGGATGAGCGGAAATGTGAGGAGGACGAGGGGCTGTCTCACTGTCTGCCAGGAGCCCGGGTGTCATGTGTGGTGGCACCACTGCCTCCACCTGACGCCAGGACCAGCATCTGCTGCGAGGGAGCCTGTGTCAGAGCTCAGGGCAGTTGCCCTGCACACAAATGCATCTCCTGACCCTTTATTTGTTCTTCTGGACAAAATTTACCCCCTCTTTTGTCAAAGAGCGGGTAGAGGAAGAGAGGAAGGACTCTACGCAGGCACACTGGCTAATCCACGCCGCTTCCTGGTTGCTTCCTCCTCCTCCCCCCCCCTCCTCCTCCCCTCTCCTCCTCCTTCCCCCTCTCCTCGCCTTTCCCCTTCTCCTCCCCCTCTTCCTTTTCCTCCTCCTCTTCTCCCTCCTCCTCCTCTTCTTCCTCCTCCTCCCGCTCCTCCTTCTGCTCTTTGTCCTCCCCCTCCCACCCTGTGATTCCTCCTCCCCGCAAGCACAGGAGGAAGTGGCGTTGGCTTGGCTGGCGTGCGGGGGCCAGGACAGTGGCGTTCTCACCTCTCTCCTTCTGTCAACAGCGATGGCGGGGGCAGGAGCGGCACCTACATCCTGATCGACATGGTTCTCAACAAGATGGCCAAAGGTGAGGCTCCGCTCCGCTTCGGGGGCTTGCAGTGGGGGTGCGTTGCTATGGCAACCTGGCGCTGCGCTCCCAGAGGCCCCCGGAACACGAGCTGTGCTGCCCCTTTTCTGAGTTGTGTGCAGCTGCTTGCAGGGAGCTCCTCCTTCGTCCCCGGGTCCGTGGGGTGGACACGGGTTGGCGCGCAGGGGGTGCTGCGGGGCGTGTGTTGGGCATGCTGGTCGGCGTCAGGGCGGGACAGGCGGCCTCGGTCCCCTGGAGCTGCAGCGGCTCGGAGCGGCCTCCAGGTTCTGCCCAAACCTTCCCTGTGAGGAGCTGTATTGGCAGGAACATTCTAGAGTCACAGACTTTGGGTGGCGAGGTCGTCACACTGAACCACTTATTTCCCACAAAGCTCTGCACCCACCCACTGCCGTGACTGGAGAGCTACGCAAGCTTCTCGCAGCTTCTCCTGGACAAACGGGGTGTCTCCCTAGGGCAGCGCCCACCCTCCTGGCTGACGGGGCCGCGCCATGGCACACGGGGGGCCTGCGGGGAGCCTCGCCTCGATTCTCTAACCAGCGCTTCCCAGCCGTACCTGGAGGGCGCATTCCTGTGACCCCAGCAATATCCCAGGCGGCTCAGGAAGGAAACACTGTGGTCTCTTTTCCCCCGTGAATAAACAGTTCTATTGCAACATGTGTGCACACACTCACACAATGCACTTACACACATGTGCACACGCTCACACAATGTACTCGCACACATGTGCACACACTCACACAATGCACTGCACACGTGTGCACACATGCACACTCACATCCGTGTACACACAGGTGTCACATACATCCATGCATTTGCATTACATACGCGTGCATGCACAGGTATGTCTGTCAAGCCTCCCACCTCCCTGAACATGCCATCTGCATCTGTGGCCCAGATTCTGATCTCAGAGATGAATGTCCACACGCTCACACAGGCCGGCATCTCCGTGGTTTTTTTTCTGGTTAAAAACCTAAATGGAACGCGTTTTTAGCCCCAGAGGGAGGTGGGGGAGGCAGAATCGTGGCCTGTTGTTTTGAGTGTGAGGACTGGAGATCTTGAGGAAGTCGCTCAGCGCCCTGTCGCCACTGGGGAGAACAGAACTGGTTTTCACCAGCAAACGTTACTTCAGCCCTGAGCTGGCAGCAAGCACACAGCGGGCACCTCACCTGCGCTCGCCTGACCGGGCGGCACTTTCAGCCCCTGGGAACCTGCAGCCTAGGACCCGGCTCTCCCTGGGGCCGTGTTCCTTCCCGGGCTCCACCCCGCTCCCCCGTCCACCTCGGCCTGGTGGCTGCCTCCTCTTACCCAGCTACTTCAGAAGAGCGGTCACCGGCTGAGGAGATGCCGCCGTGTTGGAGAGATGGGAGCCTGGCTCGTCCGAGGGAAGTTGCCCTCAGACTGTGGGACTCAGGATTTGTGGGGACAGCCTGGGTTTGCGGGGCGCAGGTCTGCTGCACAGAGAAGCCCCGGGCAGCGCTGGGTGCGGAACCATGGGCTCCAGCCCACAAGGTCAGATTCGCCCAAGTGTGGGCGGCTTCTGAGATCCCCCTCCTGCTTCTGACCTGCCCCCCGCTGCCGGGCCTGTGGTGTCAAAGCCCCTGCCAGGGCCGCCGGGTCTCCGGAGAGATCAAAGGGCAGGAGGCCCCTCGGGCCGAGGGCCTTTCCCAGGGCCACACTGTGCGGCCTCTGGGTTTTGTTCTGACGCAGGCCCGGCTGGCGCCTTTGTCTTCCTGAGGCGCTAGAGGCCCGCAGACCCCGTTCTTCAAATGATCAAAGGCCCAAACCTTTCTTCCCGTGGCCTTTTCTGAAGAGAAATGAATTGCGCGAGGCCCAAGGAATGCCTTTGCAGAGCCTCCCGCTCCAGCGGCGTCGGGCCTGGCTCGGCCTTCGCCGGGCTGGCGGCAGGGATTAAGGCCCTTGGGGGGCACTTGGGAAATAAACGAGGAACGACCGTCTCCTTTATCAGCAGCTGGCACCGCGGAACAGCTCAGGGTCACTGGCTGTGGCGGGAGAATCGCCCCAGCAGAGCCTGCGGCACCGTTATTCTCGGCTGTGACCCGTTTCTAACTCCTGCTTAATGTTGGCGTCGGGGCGTGTTCAGCTGGCGTCGAGGCGTGTTCAGTCCCTCTGTCCGGGGAGACACAGCCTGCGGGCGGCCATGCTCTCCGCACTGGGCTGCCAGGCCGTGTCGCCGGCACCTCTTTACGCAGGGGTTCACTTTGCTGTTTCAGCAGGGCTGGTGTGTGCGTGAGTGTCCATGTGTGTGCATGTCTGTGTGTGCATGTCCATGTGTGTATGTATGTCCATGTGTGCGCATGTCTGTGTGTCCGTGTGTATGTCCATGTGTGTATGTCCATGTGTGTGCATATCTGTGTGTCCGTGTGCATGTCCATGTGTGTATGCATGTCCATGTGTGTGCATGTCCATGTGTGTGTCCGTGTTTGTGCGTCTGTGTGCATGTCCATGTGTGTGCATGTTCGTGTGTGTGCATATCCATGTGTGTCTGTGTGTGTCCATGTGTGTGCATGTCTGTGTGTGCATGTCTGTGTGTGTCGGTGTGTGCATGTCCGTGTGTGCACATGTCTCTGTGTGTGTGTGTGTTTCCAAATGATGGACAGTAGTGGAGCTTCCCAAAGACCTCGGCTGCAGGTCACTCAGGGGGCACTGCCCTCCGTTCACCCAGGGCCCCCCACCCCCACCCGCAGCCGCTCTGGTGCCAGCAGCCCAAAGGAGAGGGAGGCCATTCCTTTCGCTGGCAGGGAGCCGGGACTGGAATCTCCTTTGGGTGTGACTGAGCCAGAGTTGCCTTTTAAGCCTGGGCTCCCGGGGTGATGCTGCCCTGCGGGGGGCGGGCGTGTGGGCCCACACGGCCTCTGTCCCGCTCCCTGCCCTCTCTGCCGGCTCTTCTCTGTCCCCACTGCCCCTCCTGGGGGACGGCTGATCCCCGGCCTCTCTCCGTCTCTGTGGACCCGACGCCTCTCGCCTCCCGCGAGCGGGACCCGCAGGCCTGCGCCGGGCGGAGCTCGCTGTGCTCTGCTCGCGCTTCCTGCGGACGGGGCGCGCGGAGCGCTTTCCCAGGGCTCGTTGGCCACTTGGGCGTCTTCTCTGGAGAGACGTCTGCTCGCCTCCGTGGCTCATGTGTTGCAGTCGTTAATCCTCGCCCAAGGAGATGTTTCCATTGATTGCTGGAGAGACTGAAAGGGAGGGAGGGAAAGCAGCGGGGAGGGAGGTCGGTGTGTGAGAGACGCAGCGATTTCTGCCTCTCACCTGCACCCCGGCCGGGACCAGGCATCGAACATGCAGCCCAGGCCCGTGCCCTTGGCTGGGACGGAAGCCATGCGCCTGGTGATCGGGCCGACGCTCTAACCACTGAGAACACTAGCGCCTTTGGCCGTGTTTTTTAATTGGGCTACATTTTTGTAATGTATTTTTATTGGTTTCAGAGAGGAAGGGCGAGGAAGAGAGATAGACACACCAATGAAGAGAGAGGATCATTGACCAGCTGCCTCCTGCACACCCCCCCCCCTCCTGGGGACCGAGCACACGACCCAGGCCTGTGCCCTGACCAGGAATCGAACAGCGACCTGGTTCATAGGTTGACGCTCGGCCGCTGAGCCGGGCTGGCTGGGCTGGATGAATCCTTGCTGTTGAGCTGTAGGAGTTCTTCATCGCTTCTGCACACCCCTCCCTGCCGGACGGACGGACGTGAGAGCGGCAGCTCCCTCTCCCCCGGGAGAGCCTCTTCGCTCTCCTGCTGGTGTCCTTCGACGCCCAGAAGCACTGAGCGTGGACAGCCCGGTTCATCCATTCTGATTTTGCTGCCTGTGCCTCTGGTGT
>PVJC01048220.1:0-12615 GCA_004026665.1 Murina feae | reverse complement strand
TTCCCCACCCCCACGCCAACCATCACCATGCCATCTCCCTCCGGCCCACCCCCACATCTTGCTCACCCTGCCGCTGGCACTGCGCTGGCCTCCAGGGCTGCGGCCGCCATCTTGCCTGAGCTAATTTGCATACAGCCATTCTGATTGGCTAGTGGGCGTGGCTTACCCCCGTCCCGGAGAAACGGTTAATTTTAATATTTCGCTTTTATTAGTTAAGATTATTTTTTTAATATATTTTATTGATTTTTTTTTTCAGAGAGGAAAGGAGAGGGATAGAGAGAAACATCGATCAGCTGCCTCATACATACATGCCCTTGACTGGAATCGAACCTGGGACCCTTGAGCCCGCAGGCTGACGCTCTATCCACTGAGCAAAACTGGTTAGGGCTCTTTTAAGTATTCTTAAAGGGTAGCAAGTTGTTTGCTCCCCAGGGAACCTTTACTTGGTTGATTCTTAACTAAGACTTCTGAGCTCCTACCTTAAGGAGCAGTAGTTCGATTGGATGGTTGGAAGGCTGTATATTCTAAACTCTAGATGAGGAATGGGATGCCAATACACTTCCTGAACAGGTTACTCACAATGTACTCCCCAACTTTACTGTAACATTATTTAAGTTTAAGGCATGACAACTGGATACACATACATAGGGTATCCCCCCAAATGTATCCACATATTTTGGGTAATTATAGAGGCAGTGTTTATGAAAATACATTTCATTTTCAAAATTGAGCTGTCGGCTCTAAAGTGTGTATACATTTTGGGGTGACACCCTGTATGTTGTGAAATGAGCTCCACCAGGATTCACAGAATTCTCTCATTGCTGAGTGCAAACAGCATTTAGCACCAAGCCAAGCTCTGGGTAACTCTGGTTCTGCCTGGTTCAGTTGGCACCTCTCTGTGAAGGCTCCTGAAATGTCATCTACTCTCAAGACGAGGCTGGAAAACCATCAGCCTAGTGTAAGTGACTTTCTACTTATCAGTGACAAGTTGAACTGGATTTACTATTTGCCATAAATTTTATAGTTGGACGATAATGAAACCAATAAATTGGACCATCTTCAAAATTTTCCCCAAGTGTTTCTAGACATACTAATCACTACTCAGCTCTAATTTCTTGTATGACTTTTTTACTTTCGTAATAATATATTGCATATTTTGGGAAGCATATAACCATAAAAATAAGAAATTATGTAGGTTTTTTTCTGATATTCAAGAGATTATAATAAACTTAATGTCATTTTCTCCATGTAATATCATTTACCAATATAATTCCTTGACATTACTTTAAGGGTTGCATAAAATGTAATATGCTAATTTATAATTAACTCAATCTTCTATTATTAGAAGTTATTTCTAGTTTTTAAAAATTTTTTATTTTTATTTATTGTTGCCACTATTATAGATGATCCCCATTTTACTCCCCTTTGCCCACCTCCACCCAGCCCCAGCACCGCCCCTTACCCTCTTTTCTGGCCTTCACCACACTTGTCTGTGCCCATGGGCTATGCATATATGTATGTTCTTTAGCTAATCTCTTCACCTTCTTTTACCCAGTTCTCCCCACTCCCCTGCCCTCTGCCCTCCACTCTGACATTTGTCAGTCTACTCCATGCATCAATGCCTTTGGTTCTGTTTTGCTGGTTTATTTTGTTCATTAGATTTCACACATTAGTGAGACATACGGCACTTGTCTTTCTCTGACTGGCTTATTTCACTTAGCATAATAATCTCCAGGTCCATCCATGCTGTTGCAAAGGGTAAGAGTTCCTTCTTTTTTTATAGCTGTGTAGTATTCCATTGCATAAATGTACCACAGCTTTTAGACAATCTAAATAACACTACAATGATAATCTCTATTCAGGAAATTTTCAATATATTTTGAGTTTTTTTTTGAATGACAGGTTCCAAGACATGGAATTACTTAAAGAGTATGAATATTAAAGCTCTTTTTTTCACATTCCAATATTGCTTTCCAAAAAGATCTTACCAATTTTCATAGCAGTTCTACTAGCATGCTTAATTTATCTCAGGTATGGCTTGTCCCTAAAGAATACCCAATCTTGCTCCATGAAGCAAGTTGGGGGATGAGCGTGATTCTATGCTAGCTATCTCACAAGGATGCCAATTCCTCACAGCAATCACTCTTCTCCAATTTGCAGTACAGTTGCTATGGACATGCACCGCAGAGCTGTTTCCGCCACTAAGGGGATATGTGCTGTGTTGCCTTCCAGTGTCCATCCCTTCTCTTTCCTCTGGTATCTATGCTAACATTCTTTCGGGGGCACCACCTCTTCCTCCATCTCAGCACAGGTGGAGTTAGCTTAGGTTTGACACTATTCCTGATCTAGGGATGGTCCTGTGGCTCAGGCCTGGACAATCAGGGCCTCCCATTTTCATGGCCATGTGATGAGTGAGTAACCTAGGTGAGGCCACCTGGGGTTGAAATTCATTTCCAGAACACATTTCTTTTAGAACTCTTCGGTAAAGGTGCCCTCTTTCTGTTGTGCTTGAAAGTGGTAGGGCATAAGTCTGGAGCTGGTAGTGGCCATTTGCAACCACACAGAGAAAGTCAGCCTGAGAAGGAAGACAACACAGAACTGAGAGGTAGAAATGACGGTTTTTTAAAAACTTCATTTGTGCTCTTTTCAGCCATTTTGAAGCCAGAATTTATCCCTCAGATTTTGTGAGTTCTGTGAGCTAATAAATTTCTCCTTTCCTTAAGACATTTAAATAAGATAGTCTGTGAGTAGCAACAAGGGACTCTTGACTAATGCAACTAATGTTATGATCAATTTTTCTGCAGAAAGTATAAGAGCTATCATATCATGCTACAACGTCACAATAGGCTCCTCACAACAACATTCCAATAATTTCATGAGTGCATTTTTAAAAAAATATATTTTATTGATTTTTTACAGAGAGGAAAGGAGAGGGATAGAGAGTTAGAAACATCGATGAGAGAGAAACATCGATCAGCTGTCTCCTGTACACCCCCCACTGGGGATGTGCCTGCAACCGAGGTATATGCCCTTGACTGGAATTGAACCGGGACCTCTGAGTCTGCAGGCCAATGCTCTATCCACTGAGCCAAACCAGTCAGGGCCCATGAGTACATTTAAAAAAAAACATTTCTCCCTCCACAAAAACATATTTTTGATCTGAGAATGTTATTATTATTTTTTCATTAATTTATACATCCATTTAATTAGAAGTTATTGAATATCTACTCAAAATGTTGTTCTGGGTGTTGGGGACATAGGAACGGAAATCAGTGTTCCTTTCTGCAGGAAGCTCAGGGTTGAGGACAGGGTATTTACATATAACTGCAGCAAAATAGATTCACCACTAAGCCGACTGGATGCCTGTTTGTGATAGCACAAAGGAAAGACACATCGGCTTAACTCTCTGATAGTTTAAAAATTTTATAAATAATTAAAAAAAATGAACCAGCCAATTCCCATCTCCTGAAGTAAATAAAACTTTATGACTGCAATGGGAAATATATTGATTAACCGAGCAGAAAATCAATTAGACTATTTAGTAGATAAATTGCAAGGTTTGCAATGAGATGTTCCAAAAGGCTCAATTTTCTGGCAAACTTAAGGCTACCATTAAAATGTTTTTTTTTTTACTATTGAAAATATACCCAATTATTGTGAGAAAAATAGAAATTATTCGGTCATTTCTAACGTGGAAAGGGGGATTCTCCTCCACCCATCTCCAACCCCCAACTCCATTTTCAAGAGGTAAATATTGTTATTGTAGTTGGTTGTCTCCTTCCTTTCTCCTACACATCACACACACTTTATATACACTCATATCAAACAAATGGTAGCATTCACACAGCTGTACAATTCGTTTTAGCAGCTTATTTTCATCTCAGTGCTTACAGGTCTGTCTCTTCATTTTAACAGCTGCTTAACTGCCCACTGTACGGCTGCGTTAGAATTTATTCGGTCATTCCTTATTGGATGGCCATTTGAGTTGTTTAGAAAGTTTTCATTTTTAAAAGATAAAAAAGTCCACGGGCCTATCAACATTTTGTGTGTTGTTTTCTGTGACAAACATTATTGCTTCTACAATGACAGCAATAACAAAAACCAAACAATCGATAACAAAAGCAACCGCCTTTGAGATGTAAAGACCTACAGAAAATGCCAGCTGAACCCTAAGCTCTCATACAACTGGAGTACCTTCCGCTCGCAGTGACCTGCTTCCCACTCCCGTGGAGCCTTTCCCAGAAAGCCTTTCCCAGTCCCTCCCTCCGGTAGTCACGCTTACTTGAGCTGTACACACATATCCCTTCCTGTACCGCTCAGCAGTCACACTGTCTTTGCTGCTCTGCTGAAACAACTAGGCAGCCCACAGCTGTCCCATTCCCTGGGAAGGACACTGATGCAGAGAAGTAGGCCCTGGTGGCCGCGGGTCAGGTCTGTCTTTCTTGCACTCACTGACGGATTCACAGGTAACTCCCTAAACCCCCGGGACAACTGGTTTCTGGGAATATGAGACGTGGGGCCAGGCATCACAGAGACAGAACGTAAGGCGAAACTCTCCTCTCCCCACGTTGTTCCTGGGCCCCATAGAGGGATGTCTGCCTTCTTCAATGCTTTGGGAGTAAACCTGTGTGTGCAGAAGACACGCCTCTGGGGGATGAGCCCTCCAGCTGTACAGCTATTCTGTCACTTGGTGAGTGAACTGAACAGGGGGCTGGAAGCCCCGTTATCCTCTTAAGGCCAAACTGTAGTCTACAGGCAAGAATCTCACCAGATTCATGTTTATTTCTCTCAGTTGGCTTGAGGCTCAGATGGGAGATGTGTGATCAGCTCCAATAGAAAGAGCCTTTCAGGCTGAGTTAGGCTAAACGCGCTGCTCTAACCGGAAAGAGCCTGGCTCTGCCGCTGAGAGCTGGGGCCATGTTCGCTGCTGACTTCAAACTGTCCTCGATTCTGCAACACACTCCAGTGTTTGTTCAGGAGATTCTTTCTGGCACTGAAACCAGCCAGACTTAGTTTCAGTTGTTTGCCACCAAAGGAACCTGTGGTGAAGCCAAATGTTACCTGTTCACCAAATCCTACTTCCTTTGACTCTAGGGCACATAGCTAGACTAGAACATGAGCTCATGTGACCTATTCTGGGATATGGCGGAAGTGATGTGCTGGCATGGCTCCTAAACCGCCTACAAAAGCTTCTGTGTTTTCTCTTTCCCAAGCAGGGAGAAGCCACTTTACTGACCTGCTTTATAGACTGTGGCATGAACAAGAAAGAAGCCATTCCTTAGGTTGAAGGAAGTTGGCTACAGTGCTTAGCCTACCCTGACTAATATAAAGGCCTTATTTCCTGTTTGGTTTTATTCTGAATGCCCATTTACTACCTTTCTAAGTAAATGACCAAGTTTTCAAGGGCAAGGACAATGCCTTTGACCCCCGCACTTAGCCAGTATATAACACACAAGGTGGGCAATTTACTTTCATTGTTGATAATGATGATATATTACTGTTTCCCTGAACTACATTATATCTCAAAGGTCTGAGCATATCTGTGGCCTTTCCAAACCAGAGTCATTTATTCTCAGGGAATGGCTTATACGTTGGGGAGCTCTAGCTCAAGGAGATAGGATTTTATTTTGACCAAGAAATGCACTGTGTCAAAACTGGGAAAATTAAATTGGCTGCTCTGATTTCATTTAAGCAATCTGATCTGTAAGACATAGCTAAGAGAGTCAAGCTGCTCTCCTGGTCTGGATTCTGCAGTCATGCATTTCTACGCATTTGCTATCTGCTCCTGGGTGTCTTCAAGCTCCCAGTTAATATATATCCTAGAAACAAAAGGAAGATGGTGTGTCTGCAAGAAAGAGCCTCGGGTATATCTCCACAGACACACGTCAGGTTCACTGAACACGCTGATTTGAAAACCAAACATTTCGCCTTGAAAAAAGAAAATCAAGCCGTGTCATTAAATATGGCACATAATCAATCACTGGACCCTTGATGTTTCACACAGCGACAGCGACTTCCATACAAGTATGCATTTAACGGAACATTTATCACTAATAACAAGCATAATGGTAGCTGTGGAGGGAAATCAACGAGTAAATGTTACATGGAAAAGGTTTTGCCATTAACCCATGCAGTGCCCCATCCTTCTCTTGAATCACCTTAAACCACGCTTCATGTATCTATGCACTTTGTCCACCGAATTTCTTTCCCCTCTACCCCAGCTTTTCTTCCCTTTGACCTTTCTGCCTCTACTTCTTCCTCCAGGCTGCTTCCTGCCCACTTGCTGCTGCTCATTCTTTATTGCACTGAAGCTCCACAAAGGCAGAGGCCTTATAGCAGAATAGGGGGTTGACACTTGGGAAGGGACACTCGAAATAAGATCAATTACTATTATCCTGGCTCCACCACTTAGGAGCTAAACAATCCTGGTCAAGTTATTAAGTTCTCATAGCCTCAGTTTTCTTACCTGTAAAATGGGGAGAATAATACCACTTTCAGGGTAAGTGAAATGAAAAGAAGTAACACAATGCTAAGCACAGAGCCTGGCATATGCCAATGCCCAATACACGGCTGCTGTTATTATGTAGTAGACATTTGGAAAGTCTTCTAAAGATGGGGCAGAGCTAAGGGTGGTCCCTAGGAATAGTCAGAAGGAACTGAATGCTGTCAACAACCACTGAGTGAGGCTGGAAATGGTCCGTTTCCAGTTAAACCACTGCTGAGACTGTAGATTGTGGACAAACACATGGGTTGCAGTGTTGTGAAAGTTCATTAAGCAGAGAACATAGCCAAGCCATGCCCAGACCCCAGAAAATAGAAACTGTGAGATAATAAATATCTACCGTCTTAAGTCATTAAGTTCTGGGGGTAATTTATTATGCAGCAATAGATAATTAATATGTTCCCCCTCTCCCCCAGCACTTATCATAGTCTGTAATATTCTTGTTTATTGATTACTTATTTATTGGTGATCTTGACTCTGACCATTTGAGCTCCACAGATCAGGGACTTGTCTTGTTTAGAGATTTATCTCCCAGCTATTAATTTAGTGCCTGGCACATTGTAGTTATGTAATAATTAGTCAATAATAGATATATTTTTATAGAATAATGGATTACACAGAGCCATGTGCTCATAAATGTTTACCAGCAGAGTCTCTTGATTTTGTAGTGTTTGTCAATTCTGGTGGTTTAAGTATTTCTAGCACGGCTGATTGCAAGCTACCAACATGATGTCTCTGAATGCATAGTTGGAAAGAGATATCCACATCAGTTCTTGTGAGCCAGTAAGAGGTTATCCATTGTGCTTTAGTTGTCAAGGAAAGCTGTAAGGTCCCCCCCCCTCATGCCCCCAATTAATCTCTTTGTTGTCTAACATTTGATGTACAGTTAATAAGAAATATTTACATGAGATTTATAGCAAAGATATAACATAATTTATTCATTCACTCATCAGCTTTGTCCAGATAGGCTGGGCAAATCAAGACTCCTTGATATATGGTACCAGAACAGGGACCACATTCTTCTCAGGTTAGCTGCACCTGACACCTGGTCTATAAATATCGCACAGATTGGTGAAAACATTATCTGAAGCAGAACGAGTTGTTGTCTGTCTGGAGTTTGATTTATCCACTCTGGCCACATAACACTGGGGATAGGTAGTTCATAAATCCAGCAGGACCTGCATACATTCCCTCACAAGTGTGCCTGACTCTCAGTGCCTACGCTGTAAGGCAAGTGGATTTGACTTGTGGTGGGCCTCCCGACACCTTGCTCCTCAGTGCTAATGTGAACATTCCTGTTCCTGGCTGTCACCTGCTGAGTTTTCACTCCCCTGCTGGCATCTGGTGGGGAAGGAGAAGGCTGCAGAGCTCATTCCTTCAGATTTATTGGTTGTTGACAAAGCCAGCAGGGTGGGCAAGCAACAGGGGAAATAAACACCGACTCGTGACTTACAGTTGGAACAACCTAAGTGATACCAAAATCAAATAAAACATTTCCAGGAGAAGCATACATTTTCCGATGTTATTGATGAGTTATAGTAAGGGAACTGCTAATGGCATACCTGGAAAAATCACTCCCTTCAGGCCCAAGGTGGCAAATATGTGACATTCAGTTTAATTCCACTAAAACCTTTATATAGCACCTTCTAGGTTCAAGCAACTCTGCTAGGAGGCAATGAATGACAGACCCTGTCTTTGGTGCATTTATATTCCAGATAAATGAACAAAAAACAAGTGGGTAAGGTCTGATGAAATGCCGACATTATCAAAACATTGCCAGTTAAGGTCCAAGTAAAGGGAGTCAGAAAGTGGGGTGCCAAGGAAGGCTATGTGCAGATTACTCAATTTACCAAACAGAAACTGAGCATTCACAACGTGTTAGGTCTTGTGCTATGTAGTGGTGACAAGTCAAGGGAGTCAAGTCTAGTGGGAGGGACCCTAACGGTTCCAGTAGAATGGGATAGGAGAACAGAGTATTGTGGTACCACAAAGAGAGAGACTGCCCCCCCCAGACACGGGGGAGGGAGCATTAAGGACACATTCCTGCCAAAAAGAGTGTCCTACTATAGAATTAGATGTAGGGGGTCATGATGTGGAAGTAAATTTCTATGGAAGAAGGTAGGAGACTATTCTGGGTTGCTATTCTGGGTTGCAGAGGGTACTGGCCCGAAGTCAAGGCCTGGGCAAGGCTGGGCACACCAAGTCTCTCTCTAGAAGGCGGGGTTTGGCAGAGTAGGGTAGGGGGACAAGGCTCTGTTTCCAGAAGAGAGCAGGGAAAGCCCTTCCCCTTGGGAGAGGTGTCCGTGGCAAGCAAGTCCTTGCCCTCGCTGATGCTGGAGGGCTGGGTTCTCCTCCACCTCATGGTAGACGCCCATGGCTGGTCCCAACCCCAAGCTCAGCCCTTGGCTCCTCACGCACCTTGAGGTGTATAAGATGGAAGGGGAGACAATAAAAGTGGGACGACCAAATCTCAGCAGAGAGGTGTGAATGGGAATGACGTTTCCAAAAACACAAAGAGGGGACAGGGGAATGATATTCAGAGGAGCCTCAGCCTGCCCAGCTGGAGGCGGCCTCAGGTGACCCATATTTGCCGCAGTATGAAATCGGGAAACTGATGTTCCCGCTGCTCACCACGCACTCTCCAAAAGCAAATAGCTTTCCTTGGGTTTCGATTTATTACCATCTAAAATGTCATTCTCTGTATGGGTAATAAAAGATAATACGTTTTATGGGGGCTCCTTATGTTAAGGTTTTACAAAATCTGTTATTAAATGATCTGCATAGAATCTAAATGAATCTTACTAAGTTACATGACAGAGTGAGGTGGTTTTTTCCCCCTTTTTTCTCCCCCAAACCAAGTGCCGTTAGGAGGGTGGCATTCTCTGCATGTTTCCCAGTCACACAGGAGAAGGTAATGCCTTTGTCAGACTTAGAATTGTGTTCTGCTGTGTAATCGGCTTCACAAAGTTATATACTGATCAAAACGTCCAGAAAATTCAATTACTGACTCCAAATGACAAAAGCACATGAGCTCACCAAGGGTTGGAAGCTGTTTCTAAAATTAGGTTCTAAATGCCCATCACTTAGAGCAATTTCAGCTTTATGACCTTTGCCGGCCGGTCCTCTGCTGTTTATGGCCCCTGTGCATTAATTTCAGGAGCTTAATCAGTATTACCTCCTCCACTTTAGAAAGTGCAGTCTAAGTGGCTGCAGCAAGCCTGACTCGTCCACCATTTCCTAGAACTCACTCCCATTCGGAAGTGAACCCCTAATCAAATCTGCCATCGGGGTTACTTATAATCAGTACTACATGTTTTCCCTTAAGTCAAATGCATTTTTATGCAAAGCTTACTTGGGTTTGGAGTTCTATTGCAGGCAATAACTCCAGGTAGCTTTCGAAAGCCAGGAGCCTGCTGAGAGAGTAATGAATCAGCAAATGACATCCACCTACTCTACCTGAGGATGGGAAAGCAATTCAAGACATTGCCTTTATGCTGTCATTGGGTTATACTCTTTGAAAATAAATTGAACTAATTCTAAATCGTCCGAGGGAAAACCACACAAGATAGATTCCAATTATGCCACTGCTATTGTTCCAAAAGCCAATCACATACCAGGGTGCAAGGCAATACGGCTCGGCCACGGGTTCTTGGGAAGGCTCTGCTGTCGATTTCATGCCGGCACAGTCCTTCTGGCCACCTTCCTTCACAGTTTGGACAAGACCACCTCATGCACCGTGACCCCCTTGCCCTGTTCTCAGGAGGCAGCCTTTCTGTGATCTTGGCTCCACCATTCACTTTGTTCCTGAAATTGTCTTGGCTCTGCAGACCTGAGCTAAGCCTATTAACATCCTTGAATGTTACTGCAGCCAGGAACAGGAAGTCAAATGTTACAACTTAACATTTGGTCCTGACCTTCTCCAGCTCTGCCTCACTGACAGACGGAATGTTGATCAAGATGAATAAGTGTTCTTCCTTCACGAATTATACAACCCACAAACATGTCCATGGAGGCTCCTTTTAATTTCATTTAAGACAACAACGATAAACAGAGTTTTCCGAGTTCCCTTCTGCTCCTCCCCAGAGTCCTTTTCAAAGTGGAGGGGACTTGAACTCTATTGCCAGTTCTTTGGGAGGGAATCTAAGGCCTTAGCTCCTGTCCCAATGGGGTCAGGCCTCAGCCCCTGGGTGAAAACACACTTCTGTGCCTCCTGCTCCCTCCTGGCTCGAACCTGGGCCTGTGTTCCTCTCTGCTCTAGTCCATAGGCACTCACTCCTTGCCAGTCCAGCTGGGTTCCACCCAGACCCTCTGTCATTATAATAATCATGACTATACCCATTGAGCACTTATCCTATGCTGAAAACAGAGCTCAACCCCTTGTGTGAATTCCTCAGTGGATCCTCATGACACCGCTGTCAGGTGGGTAAGACTGTCGTTCCCACGGTACAGGTGAGGATTCTGTTGCCCAAAGGACACACAGTTCTTAACCTGGTACGGCTGGGACTGGGCCCCAGATCGTTGGCCCATAGCCTGTGCTCCTAATGCTGTGCTCCGAGTCTCTTTGTCACCTACACAGTAGCCCAGAGCCTCTCTTCGAGGAAGCCAGAAGATTCCACACGGAACTCATTTCCCAGCGTTCACACCAGCCCTGCATGGGTTGGGCTTGGAAGGATGGGAGCCTTTCTGGGATAGGTCGCCAGTCACTGCCAGCTCTTTGAACTACTGCCACTGAGTCGTTAAATGTCTGCCTTCTTCCTGGGGACCCTATTTATTCCCACAGCTTACTCTACGCACCCCTATTGATCCCGACAGCTTCAATTACCATCTGTCTGCTTTATGTCCAAATCTCTCCTAATTCCCACATCCACACTTCTAACAGCTTGCTTGACATTTCCACCTGCATGTTTCACAAGCACTGCAAACACAGCACGTCCCAAAGTCAACAGTGCCTCCCCAGCCAAGCGCACTCCTTCTCTGCCCTGGATAATGGTGTCAGCCTCCACCCAGGCACCAAACCGGAAACCCTGGTATCCTCTCATTCCCACTGGTTCTCTCCTGAAAAGGAGTCCCATAATCTCCACCTCACTATTTCCACTGCCTTTGTCTTCGTTTTGATCACTGTCAGGTCTCGCTTTGGCAGCTATTTCCTGAGATACGTAGAATGTAAGTTTGGAGATATTTGGGAAGGGGTTCCAGAGTGCAGGAAGGTGGAAAGAGGCCCTGGGTTACCAGCATCAAACCCTTAAGGGAGGAAAGATCAACAGGCCAGCCCGCTCTATGATGCAGGAGAACGCGTCACGGTTGGCCAGTAGGAGATTTCTCAGGCTGACTTTCAGTGTTCAGAATGCTTGCCCTGGAGCATCCCCACATTGTACCACTACATCCTACAGATGCCCCTGGACACCACTTGAGGGAGCCTGTGGGTGGTCCATTCATACCTATGTCTTCACAGATGCTGTTCCCTTTGCCTAGGATGCAATTCTCTGCATTCAAAGTTGGCAAATTTCTAATATCCTCAAATGTCCATCTCAAGTGTCACTTTGTCTTTACTGAAATCCCAGAGTAGAAAGACCGCAGAGTTCTTTACACGGTTCCCTTGCAGCGCACATCACATTGTGCCTCGTGGACCAAAGATCTCTGTCCCTTCCACCTGCCATGTGCTGGTTCTTTGCTTCTGCTAGCTGTGGCATAGGGAAAAGAGTGTAGACTTTAAAGCCAAAATAAAGAGACAAATTTCAGCTTTGCTTTGTAACAGCTGTGGGACTGTGGACAAGACACAACATCTGATGCCCAGGCCCCCTGGTTCTGCAAAAGGATGTAGTTTTACTTGCACTCCAGGACTACTGTGAGGGTGGAATGGACTAACCCCTACACATCACTGATCCTGGAACCCTGTACACAAGTGAACTTAGCAAATGGAAGCTGTCGTCACAGTCAAAATGACAGAATAGTTACTCACTAAATCCTGGAAAGGTCCATGAGCTTTTAAGTCAAAGTAACTAAGAATGGTGGTTCCTCAAAGGGAAATGAGAGTTACCTCCATGACCTAAAGTAGGCTGAATGGTGGCCCACGAAAAGGTATGTCCACGTCCTAACCCCCAGTACCTGAGAAT
>PVJC01048219.1:0-12616 GCA_004026665.1 Murina feae | reverse complement strand
TAAGAAACAGATCACAAAAGACAGAAATGGAGGAACGCAAACGACTGGATATAGAGTTCAAAACCATGGTTATTAGGTTTTTCAAGAAGTTTCTAGAGACTGCTGATAAATTTAGTGAGACCCTCGAGCATATGAAAAAGAACCAGCTAGAAATTAAGCATACACTGACTGAAATAAAGAATAATATACAGAGATCCAAGAGCAGACGAGAGGATTGCAAGAATCAAGTGAAAGATATGAAATATGAAGCAAAACCCACCCAGCCAAAAAAGCCAAAACAAACAAACAAACAAACGAAAAATCAAAATGTATGAAGATAGTGTAAGGAGTCTCTGGGACAACTTCAAGCGCACCAACATCAGAATTATAGGGGTACCAGAAGAAGAAAAAGAGCAAGATATTGAAAACCCATTTGAAGAAACAATGACAGAAAACTTCCCCCACCTGGTGAAAGAAATAGACTTCCAAGTCCAGGAAGCGCAGAGAACTCCAAACAAAAGGAACCTAAGAAGGACCACACCAAGACACATCATTATTAAAATGCCAAGAGCAAAAGACAAGGAGAGAATCTTAAAAGCTGCAAGAGAAAAGCAGTTAGTTACCTACAAGGGGAAACCTATACGACTGTCAGCTGATTTCTCAACAGAAACTCTGCAGGCCAGAAGGGAGTGGCAAGAAATATTCAAAGTAATGAATAGCAAGAACCTACAACCAAGCTAGGCTATCATTTACCCAGCAAGGCTATCATTCAGAATTGAAGGTCGGATAAAGAGCTTCACAGACAAAAAAAAGCTAAAGGAGTTCATCACCACCCAACTAGTATTATATGAAATGCTGAAAGGTATGCTTTGAGAAGAGGATGAAGAAAAAGTAAAGATAAAAATTTTTATGAACAACAAATACATATCTATCAACAAGTGAACCTAAAAATCAAGTGAATAAAAAAATCTGATGAACAGAATAAACTGGTGAATAGAATAGAATCAGAGGCATAGAAAGGGAGTGGACTGACAATTTTCGGGGGTAAAGGGTGTTGGGGGTGCGGGAAGAGAATGGACAATGATCGTACACCTATGGATGAGGACAGTGGGGCGGGGGACAGAGGGTGTGGTGGGAAATGGGAGGAGGGGAGCTATGGGGGAAAAAAGAGGAACAACTGTAATAATCTGAACAATAAAGATAAATTTTAAAAAAAAAGAAAATATAATTGGGTTATTATATCTTAATTTCCTAATCTCAAGGGATGTTGCTTTTATTTTCTTTTTAAAAGTTGGCCTAACATTTTCTTATTAGAAAAATAAAGCCCTCACTGGTTTGGCTCATTATATAGAGTGTCAGTCTGCAGACTGAAAGGTCCCAGGTTCAATTCCTGTCAAGGGCATGTACCTTGGTTGTGGGTACATCCCCAGTAGGAGGTGTGCAGGAGGCAGCTGATCAATGTTTTTCTCTCATCAATGTTTCTTGCTCTCTATCCCTCTCCCTTCCTCCTCTGTAAAAAATCAATAAAATATATATATTTTTAAAAATAAATAAAATACTCTCACAACCCAGAGCCCTGTTACAAATACATAATACTTAAGAACTGATAAATACTAAAATACTAAAGTAAAATATGTAATACTATTATAACATTCATTCAATTACATCAAATGTATTTGATGAAAACTTGTTTCCTTTAGAAGATCCTGAGGACTTCACAAAATATAACCTATATATATAAAAGCCAAAATGACCATTATCATGGAATGACCGAAATGACCAATCACTATGACAGGCACTGACCACCGGGGGCAGACGCTCAACACAGTAGCTGCCCCCAGCCTGCAAGCCCTGATCACTGATGAGGCCTGCTGGCCAACCCCCTGGTCCCTTCCCCTGGCTGGCAGGGCCCCTGGGCTGGGACGGGGAATGGGGGGTGGGTGGTGGCAGACGTGGCCCCTTTCCCAGGAAGGCTAGAGGCTGGCTCCCTCCTCAGGGCTGGCAGCCAACCACCCAGGTCCCTCCCTCTGGATGCAGGCTCTGATCGCCCTGCTGCCTACCCACTGTGGTGGCAGTTGGCCCCTCCTCCAGGCTGGCAGGCCCCGACTGCCCAATCTGGGGTTGGGCCCCAGGCTGGGACAGGGAATGAGGGGTGGTTGGCAGCGAAGGAAGGAAGAGGCAGGGAGGCAGGGAACCTGATCAGCTATGATCACTGGCCAGGCCTAGGGACCCTGCCTGTGCATGAATTTCATGTACCAGGCCTCTAGTTAGGTCTATTAATTGAGCTATCAAAATCAGTCCAAACATATAAGAGTCCTTTCAAAACAAAGAACTACTATAAGAAAAACAAATTTTGTCTAGGGAGGCCTATCACTGTATCTTTTGCAGGATAATATAAAACCAATCAAAAGACTCAAAAAAGTTTATCAATAACATTTCAATTAACATGAATAATTTTAGTTTAAAATGGATTCATTACATTATCAATGTTTTAATTCATATCTGATAAATCAATTAAAGTGACTTTTCTTGTTTTATATAAGTATAAAAATTAATATGAACTGACTGTATTTTTAATTAATTTTGCATAAAATATCCTAGATTTCATTACCAAATTAAAACACACAAGATTTCCTAATCTCAAAATTTAGTTACCAGCTATAAACTGGTGACAAGCGAATATCATTAGCTGTAAGACCTGCCTTCTACCCAAACTTCATATTCAAGTCACCAATGCTTGCCAGACACTGACACTTCACTATCAAACAAAAAATCTCAAACTCAAACATGTTCCACACTGAACTCAAATCTTTCTTGTCTTCTCTAGGTTTCTGACACATTTGCCAAAGAGCCCAAGCCAAACGCCAGAGTCATACTGAACTCTTTCCTTTCCTCCTTTCAAACCATTCAGTAAGCAAATGAAAGAATAAGGCCTTCTAAAAAGGGATCTAGATTTTTCTCTGTTTTCACTTCCTGGCACTCTTTGTAGTACAGTCCAGTTAATAAAAAGATGCTGTTTCCTGCTGTGTCATTCTTCAAGCTCTGTTGACAAGGCCTTCCCTTCTCCCTTTTCTTGCCTAAGGCCACATAGGCTTAAGATTTAATAAGGTTTTACCTTCAAGAAGCTTGCCAGAGCCCAAAGTCTAAGGGGTTATCTTTTCTTATCATTCGACTTAAAAGATTGTATTAAAATTATCCATTTCCTTATCTTTCTCTCCTAATAGATTGTAGGTGACTTAAGACAGTTCCAGGATATAATCATTATAGTATCTCCAGCATCTGGAATAGTAGATACACAGTAAGTATTTAATGAACATCTGCTGAATTGCTAAAATGCATTGACAAAAGTAGAAAGTTTTTAAAATAAGTACAAAATTAAAATAGAAATTTTAATTACCGTATTTTCTGGCATATAAGACGACTGGGCATATAAGACAACCCCCAACTTTTGAGAAGATTTTCCTGGGTTAAAAAGTCATCTTACATGCCAGAAAATACGGTACATAGTATTTATTATCCATTTCCTGCTAACTACATTCCTGTAAGGTCTTATGTACCTATGTTCACCTATACACATATTATTTTTGTAATATTTATTCTAATTGAATTACTATGCATTATCTATACATCATCTCTTTATATACTTACTTTCTTTGGAGGAACTCTGCGCTTTTTTACAGCATGAAGCGGAGAATCATTTTCACTATATTTTTGATCCTAGATAAATAGATAAAATAAAAGGTAAAAACAATAAAAAGATGTAAGGAGAAAGAAAAAGCCTGTAAATGTTCACATTATTGTAATTACTGAATTACTCACCTGTGGGGATTCTAAAGCATTTCCTTTTGCTTTTTTACTCTTTCTTCGGAAAATCTCATCACCTTCACTTTCATTGCTTGTTAATTGTTCATCTATAAAATTTATTTAAACATAATGAATCTGGTCAATAGATTTAAGTTTATCCAACCACAACTATCTATTTTATTGATGGGTAAATAAGAATTGTTTCTGTCACTCTCAAAAAAGATAGCCTTAGAAGTTTGGCAAAAAAAATCAGCATGAGAAGAGACCAAAAAATAAATAAAATAAGTAAAACAGTACCAGTAAGAAAATTAAGAGATGATAATTCTTGATAATAAACATATTTGACTCAGGTTCATTTTTAAAAAATATAATTGAAAAGAGGCCAGGTGAAAGAAGTGAACTTACAAATCCAGGAAGCACAGAGAATCCCAAACAAAAGGAATCCAAAGAGGACCACACCAAGACACATCATAATTAAAATGCCAAGGGCAAAAGACAAAGAGAGAATCTTAAAAGTATCAAGAGAAAAACAGTTAGTTACTTACAAGGGAGTACCCATACGACTGTCAGCTGATTTCTCAACAGAAACCATGCAGGCCAGAAAGGAGTGGCAAGAAATATTTAAAGTGATGAATGGCAAGAACCTACAACCAAGATTACTCTACCCAGCAAGGCTATCATGTAAAATTGATGGTCAGATAAAGAGCTTCACAGACAAGAAAAAGCTAAAGGAGTACATCACTACCAAATCAGGATTATTTGAAATACTGAAGGGTATTCTTTAAGGAAGAAGAAAAAGGTAAAAATAAAAAGTATGAATAACAAAGTGACAACAAATACATATCTATCAACAAGATAATATAATAAGTCAATAGAAATATCTGATGAACAGAATAAACTGGTGAATAGAATATAAGGGCATAGAAAGGGAATGGACTGACAATTCTCAGGGGGAAAGGGACATGAGGGGTATGGGAAGAGACTGGACAAAAATCTTACATCTATGGATGAAGACAGTGGTAGGGGAAAGGGCACGGGATGTGGGGGGAGACCAGGTGGAGGGGAGCTATAGGGGTTAAAAAAAAAGAAACATCTGTAATAATCTGAACAATAAAGATTTAATTTTTAAAAAATCAATAAAATATTTTTTTTTAAGTTCCATCATTTTGATGTATGTACACATGTGCTTTATGTTTTTTATTATGTATTTGCCACAAGTAAAGGTCAGGAATTGTTATCTTCCTTTTAAATTTTTTTACTGTTTCACTTCATTGCTGCTGTGTATGTGCCCCATGTGAGGGACACAGATGCCTATGTAGGTGGATTCTGACTTACGGTGAAATGTATTATGTCCCGCTGAAGGAACACATCTCCCACATAACCCAAGGACTTACTGTATCTCTAGACTTCTCAGCAGAAACCCAAAGTAGAAGACTTAGCTTCCAAAGATTTGTGGGCAAGCTAGTGTCTAATGGAATGAATCCCAGTAAGAAATCCAAAAATTTGTGAGAATTATATGGGAAGAAACATAGCCAGCTACAACTAAAAGGGGCAGAGACAGGACAAAATAGAAAGAGGGCTTTGGAGTCCCAAATTTTTATTAAAAGGAAGTATGCTGAGCAAACTGCACAGATGCTGTGGGTGAAAAAGGATGCTACCAAGCATCCAAAGGACAAAGGACCAGGCAGAATTATTAGCAGGCTTTGAATATGAATCAAAGAACTTCTAATTCCACTTTTGCTGGATTTGAGAGTTGGTATGAAACAGAGATTCCTGTGTGCCTCTATCATAAGGTGACCAGACGTCCTGCTTTTGGCAGGACAGTCCTGATTATTAACAGTTTGTCCCACGTCCCGCGGCATTTTAAAAAAGTCCCGATTACTCTTTGTAATAGTTTAAGTAATAATAAAAAAGGAAAGAAAGAAAAAAAGAGACCCCCTCCCACCCCCGCCAATGGTGTACCGCTTTAAATCTGGTCACCTTACTCTATCACCTCTCCCCACGTTGAACAACCCATCTTGAAAGTAAAGTATCCATGCCCAGACAAGACTTCAGAAAGCTACAACCACAGGTGGAATCTGGGTTATAACCTCATGAAAATCCTACGCTAAACCACCCAATTAAGAAACTCTTGAATTTCTAAACTATAGAAACTGTGAGATCAATGTTTATTTTAATCCACCTAATTCCAGGGCATAATCTGTTACACAGTAATAAGAACTAACACAGCCAGTGTGGCTCAGGAACCAAGAGGTCACTGATTCGATTCCTGGTCATTGCACATGCCTAGGTTTCGAGCTCAATCCCCAGTGGGGGCTGTGCAGGAAGCAGCCGATCCTGATTGATGATGTTTCTCTTTCATCAATGTTTCTATCTCTCTCTCTCTTCTTCTCTCTCTAAAAATCAACAAAAACATTTTTTTTAATATATATAATTTATTTTTTTACAGAGAGGAAGGGAGAGGAATAGAGAGTTAGAAACATCGATGAGAGAGAAACATCGATCAGCGGCCTCCTGCACACCCTCCCACTGGGGATATGCCCACAACCAAGGTACATGCCCTTGACTGGAATCGAACCTGGGACCCTTCAGTCCACAGACCAACGCTCTATCCACTGAGCCAAACTGGTCAGGGCCAACAAAAACATTTTAAAAATATTTTTTTAAAAACTAACACAGATTTACATAGTAAATTTCTCTTCATACTCTATGACAATAAAACACCTACCCAGATAAACTTGAATAAATCCTTTTTACAAATGAGCATTCTATAATCCAACTTTTTTTTTCATTATCTTCTAAGGCAGCTAGAATTAAATGCAGGACTCAGTTACAATAACCAACTAATTCCAGAAGGCTTTCCTTTTAACTACAGCATCTATCACTGTATTTTCTTGTTTTTCTGTAACTGTAGAATTAGCTCACAGAAATGCATATTCCCCAAGAGCTTCTGTACTCTTATCTCAATCCTCCAATTAGTATTACTTCTTAACTATTTTGCTATATAAACCCTCTTCTTTACACTACCCTCAAAATCTTACACTTTCCTTCTGGTACTTTTCCCCACTATTTTATAACATCTAAATTCTCTTTATTACTTTCAACATATCCATATTCCCAAGTAGCTAAACTGAAATCTACATTTAAAAATCTAATCTAGTCCACTGCAAAATTTTGACATTTTCTTTATCTCCTAAACATCCACTATATTAGTATTCCTTTAGTAGTTCTTTACACATTTTACTGATATCTTTTCAAATGTGTATGTCACACAATTATCTGCTTTACAGTCAAAGGCTAGGGCCAAATCTTAAACTTCTACATTTCACAGTGTAATACTTTTCCAATGGCATGCATGCCATAAATATATACGTAGATAAAATAATCAGTAAGCATCAACTTTAAAAATATGTAATACACCAATTCAACACACCATAAACTGAGCAATTACATTTTGAAAAATTACAGAAATTTATCTAGAGTAATTATTCTAAAAAGATGAAATCTTACCTCCAGCGGAATGATATAACTGATGTAGATTGATTTGTTCCCCATTTGTAGCCTTTTCTATAAAAAGTCCTGAATCATCAAAAGTTGAGTTCAATGTTTCTTTGAAACTTTGTGAATTTACCTTATTAAAATCTAGTGTCCTAGGCATTTTCTTTCTCCTTTTAGAGTTCAATGTGCTTGATTTAGAAAGAGGTGTGCTCATAACTTTGTCTCCTACTGGCAACGAAAACTGAGAATAACCAGGCAACATGAATTGTTTATTGTTTGCTATACTCAATGGAAAACGTGAAGAAGTTGGACTCTGCTTATCTTCACTTAATGAGATAGTAATGGTTCTACTCCTAGAACTATCAACATGATCTCTTGTTATTACTGCTTGATTTGAAACACAATTTGCATCACTTATCTCCTTGGTATCTAAACATCTTTCAGGTAGATCATCTAAAGTTTTATTCTTATTTATATTTGATGCATGTTCTAATATTTCATCATCAGAATCTGGAATACAAAATCCTAAATCAAAGGTAACAGAAAATAAATCCTTAGAGCAGTCAAGAACATATTCATCACTCTTCTGTTTTTCCTCTTGTACACCTGCCAAATCTTCATGAGATTTACTATTAGTATCATACATAATTTGATCTTGAGGTTCAGAATTATTTTCTAACAAAAGTTCATCAGAAATTAAGAACTGAGAAACCAGTGCCATTTTGTTTGTACAAGTTTTGTCTGACACCTGTAAAGATTTGCATTCAGTATTCGAAGGAGAAAGGCTCATATCATTAAATTCTGCATTATCTTCTTCAAATAGCGGTAAACTCTCATCCTGATCCGTGAACAATACTTGAATCCCATTGTTGTCAGCACAATTGTTTTCTTCAACTAAGTACTGTGGAGGGCCAGTGTTTATTTGAGTATGATTGTTGGTTACTAAAGTTTCATTTTCAACATCTTTACGTACTTTATCATAGTTACAGAAGCTGGGCTCATCAACGATCTTATTAGTTGTACTATAAAGGCAACTTTTTTCACAAGGATGATTAATAAATTTAAGTGAATTCAATCCTAAATTCTGTTGAGAACTGACAGTTGCATGTGATATCAAACAGGTAGATTTATTGTTTTGTAAATACTCTGTGCAGGGTGGGTAAAGCAAATTTTCAAGTGCAGAACCCTTAGTAATTTCATGTTCCAAAACTGAGAGTTCACTGAGTGGTGGTGGAGAATGAGATAAAAATCTCTCTACATTAACTAGAACCTCTTTTGTAAGTGAATGACAATTATAAAATTGGTCATCTGTTCTAGCTATAACAAGCTCTTCCTCAAATGGAAGAAAAAAGCTATATAAAACACATTTCTCATCACTGAAACTATTATAACTAGAATCTAAAAAACTTCCAGTAAATGAATTAGTAGATATATTTGTAACTTGGCATTCTGTTAATAATCTACATGGCTGATTAACAACATTTTCATTGATAGCACATGTGGCAGCAACTTCATCTATATCTAATGCCCTTTTATCATTTAGGTCTACATGAAAAATATTTTCAACAGTAGAATTGCCATCAGTATCTAAAGAATCCATAACAACATCATTATTTTCTTTTTTAGGCTGATCTTTTTTCAGTTTTTTAGAAGCTTTTTTCTTAAGAGAGACAATTTTAGTAGGTTTGATATGAGTCTGTTTAAAAATTTCAGCACATTCTTCATCAGATTCTGTGATTGAGAATAAATTGCCTTCATTTATATTCCTTATAAATGAATATTTCTTTTTACTAGTAAAGGTGCCATTGTTAAGATTAGATTTGTTCCTGGGAGCAGTAAATGCTGAGCTAACATCTTCCATTTGTAAATAAGATTTAATTTCCAATTCATAGCTGCATTCTCCCTAAAAAAAAAAAAAAATGAAAAAGTCACAAGAAAACAAAATAAGCCAATTCTAAGAGATGAGTTTTACTCTATGTTAAAATATTTTCCAAACAATATTACTCAAATGATTTTCTTATACCTTAAAAATTTATTCTGATAAATAAAATTATAAGTGAAATGACTGTGAAATTAACATAAATTTCTTTAATCCATTAATATTTTTGTTTGCCCAGTACTTAATACATGAAAGACCCATGATAACTATTTGTAGGAAGAACAAATTTAAAGAATGCATAAAATAAAATTATAAACACTAAGTTTTTTCACTTCTAACATTTAAATTGAACAATTATTCTAATTTCCTAAAAACACATACTTAGGAAATATATATATATATATATATATATATATATATATATATATATATCACACATCTATACATTACATTACTCTCCTTTGGAAGATAAACTAAGAACAGCTTCTAGAACATCTGAAATGATACTATAGGCTAGAATAGACTATTTCCAGCTTTATTTTTTAAAATTTATCTTTCTTATTGAAAGTATTACAGATGTCCCCCTTTTTTTCCCATTCAGCCTCTCCACCCCGCTCCCATGCCCCTCCCCAAGCCTTCACCACACTATTGTCTTATGTCCATGGGGTATGCATATATGCATACAAGTTTTTTGGTTAATCTCTCCCCACATAACCCCCATCCCTGAGAATCATCAGTCTGTTTCATGCTTCTGGATCTATTTTGCTCATCAGTTTATTTTGTTCATTGGTTTATTTTGTTCATTAGATTCCACATATGAGTATTTTTAAGAGATTTCCCAAACAAGAACTCTTATAGTGAATTTCTAAGTCTTAAATATCTCTAAGTTTAAAATGACAGTCCCCACCACTCCTGGCTTATCCTTCCCTCTTCCCCATGAAGGCTACTTTGATCATGATTCCTCTACTACTCAGGGACTTAAGCAATTAACTCTTCACTTTTTGAATAAATACAATAAATATTAATGTGAGGATGTCTGTCTCCCTGGTAGTGCATATGCTCCCCCCTGACATAATATCTTTTTAAATGTTTTCATTAATTTAAGAGAGGGGGGTGGGGAAGAGAGAAAGAGAGAAAGAGAGAGAGAGAGAGAGAGAGAGAGAGAGAGAGAGAGAGAGAGAGAGAGAGAAACATGCATGCTAAAAATATCACTCAGCTGTCTCCTCCATGCCCCCTACTGGGGATTAAGCCCAAAACCTGGGCCTATGTCCTGACTGGGAATCCAACCCATGACTCTTTGGTATAGGAGATGACACTCAACCCACTGAGCAACACTGGTCAGGGCTGACAAACTATTTTATCTGGCTTCTTCCCTGATATAGTCGCAAGACCAGGAACAGAACATGGTACATAGAGGACATTAAATAAATATGTGTTAACTTGATGACAGGTTTTGCTGGTATTCACAACTAATTCCTTTATTTACATATACTATTCATGAATAATAACTAATAATAAAAAGAGCAGCTACAAGCTACTGAGTACTTACTATGTGCCATTACAGTTCTAAATGGTTTATGCATATCAAGTATTTTAATCCTACAACAACCATGTAAAGAAGGTATTAACATTATCCCCATTTTATAGATGAAACTGAGGCATAAAGAGGTTAAGTGTCTTACAAATGCACAATTAGTAAGAGGTAGTGTTTGGATTCTAACCCAGGCATTTTGGATTTCACTCTTGAATAGGTTCATCATTCTGACCCTCTCAAAGAATAATAATCAAGAAACTACTCAAGGAATCAACAATTCTCTAAACTACCACCAGGATATGAGAGGTATATCAAATGACCTATGTCATAGACAACATTTCAATATATCTCATCTAACAAAAATCCTAAATTACAAAGTTTATATAAATCATTACATATATTAAAATTTACTCTGGTCATTAGAGGCCTACCAAATACAATGAGTTTGACTGGTCAAAGACAAAATGTGAGTGCCATGGATAAAATCCAAAATGAATGATTCCCAGGCTGGTATTTAAGTTTTTCAGACTATTTGTTTCTCAATGGGAAAACACTTATGAATAAATACAAGGGTTTATACATCTTTACTTCCACTGCCAAAGGAACTACTCTAATTTTCATTGACTTTTAAAACCACACTTGAGACAACATGCTCTAATAAAGTTGGATTAGATCTAAAAGCAAAAAACTAGATCCTTTTTCCCAACCCAGGGTCATATAAACAACCAGAGGCCTAATGCACAAAATTCATGCAAGGGGCCTGGCAATCGCTGCCGCAGCTTCGTCCAGAAGGATGTCTAGTCTAACTAGCATATTATGCTTTAATTATTATAGATATTACATTCTGCTTGTTTCTTGGTTCTTCTATATAAGACCAAAATAAAGGATAGCTCCCTCTGCCTGACAAGAAATTTCAACTAATTTTAATTAAGTTGAAATTAATATATAATAATGTTGGTTAAAATTAATTTACTTGAGAACACTATTACAGATTACATTTAATTGAAAACAGCAACTGCTGCCCTAGCTAGTTTGGCTCAGTGGATAAAACATCAACCTGTGAACTGAAGGGTCCAGGGTTGAATTATGGTCAAGGGCACATGCCTGGGTTGTGGGCTCAGTCCCCAGTAGGGGGTGTGCAGGAGGCAGCCAACCAATGATTCTCTCTCATCATTGATGTTTCAATCTCTACCTTTCCCTTCCTCTCTAAAATCAATAAAGATTTTTTTAAAAAAACAAAACAACCGACAGCAACTACTAAACAGATTTTTGATAATTAAATTTCATTAATGTCTTAAAACATCTAAACTAATAAAAGCGAAATAGTAAAATTAACCGTTTCTCCGAGACAGGTAAGCCACGCCCACCAGCCAATCAGAGCGGCTGTATGCAAATTAGCCCAGCCAACATGGAGGCCGCCACTCACGGACCTGAGTAAACGGCTGTTTCCATTGCGGCAGGAGCGAAAGTGAAGCTGCGACCGCTCAGCTCAGCTCCGATTAAACTGCCTCTAGCGAAACACACCTTTGAAACAATATAACAATCATAGAATCCTCGGGAGCTGAAGGAAAGAGCAGCCCGGGCCTAACCAGTAAAAGTAACAATTGTTTCATTATAGACGCTGCGAGGTGAGGCAGAGAGGAGGCTTCGTTAGTTAGAAGGCCGCCTTAAAGGAACAGTGTATCAATTATAGAAGATAAACCAACGCCAGGCCTTAAAGGAACAGCATCAATTATAGGAGTTAAACCTCAAAAACCTGCGTCCAGCCAGCCTTGCTGGGACGTTGGGTCAATGGGAGCTGTGGGCAGCCTTAAAGTCCCTCACCCAGGCTGGTCAGGCACGCCAGCAGGTGGACATCCCCCGAGGGGTCCCAGACTGCGAGAGGGCACAGGCCGGGCTGAGGGACCTCCCGAGTGCACAGA
>PVJC01048218.1:0-12610 GCA_004026665.1 Murina feae | reverse complement strand
AGCATCTGGGAGCTTCTTCTTGTGCTCCTCCCGGCAAGTTTGCACACACAAAAAAGCATATGATGATATTTTGCCTCTCGGCTTCTTAGGATCGCCTTTGCCCATATTTAATTATCTCTCCTCAGTAGCCCAGTGCCCCTCCAGCTGCTGTGCCCAGCACTGTCTTTATGGAGCTCAATGTATTACTGAAACTAGATTTTTTTAAACAACATACCAACCCAACAAAATATAGTTGAAGGCGGAACATAGCCCTTGGGCCCCCCAGCTATGACCTCTAGAACCGGCCTAGAGGGGTTTCTGAGGTTGGAACTTTATAAAATTGACAAAAGGGTGAACCTGATTCAAACTGACTTAAACAAAAAGGGGGGTTTACTAAAATGGGAAAGGCAGGGAAGACGGTGAGCCTTAGGAACAGCTGAAACCGGGGCCCTGGAGCTCACCAGGCTCATGGGTCCCTGTCTTCCATCTGTTCCCCTCTGCACACCAGATCCCCCTCTCCCACCACAGCTGATCTACCCAGGCTCCAAAGTTCCCAAGATTCCCATAGGCCACCCATCCTCAGGGAAGTGCTGATTAACACAGTCTGTTCCACACAGAAACATCCTCACCACCTGGGAAAATTATTTGCACCAGGTTAGTGCCGGTGCCTATAACTAACTAGCCATTCACCTGCGGCCATAAAGAGGTATGACAGAGGGCCGACCGCAGTGAGCTGTCCTCCACTGAGCGAGTCAACTCTGGCCAGGGAGTCAACATGGAAGATGAGCAGCCACCACCACAGCCAAAGAGAGGGTTGTTGTAGCAGAAGGGAGGGTCCTGGGCACACAGGGTCCAGGGACCTTTCACTAGTTCATTCTACATTACAGTGACCTTGAAGGACAGTGGATGTGCTGGCCACCTTGTGGTGCTGCACAGACCACCCCCCGAAGGCCAAGGGTGTTGACATCTTATTGGCTCACCACTGAGTCCTCCCCAGAAATCTCCCTCGGCCAAAGGAAGCTGCCTGACCCAAGGTCACACGCCAGGGAGCAGTCCACACCTGCTGATCGGTCAGTGTTGGACACGAGGTGGAAGGTCTTTCCCAGCTTCAGGGCTCCTGGTGGGGTGAGCTGAAACCTCAGCTACCACCTCATCATAGTCCAACTGTTCCCTTCACCTAGTTCTGCCTCTTACTCCTTCATGGATGTAGCTCCCCAATCCAGTCAACTTTCTGCAGGCGAATCTCCACCTCTGAGTGGCTTCCAAGGAACACAGCCTAGGAGAGTCGGTAGCAAGAGACGACCTACAAGGCAGGCTCTAGCCTGTGCTTTGGAGCTGCTCACCCCACTGGCTGGCTGGCAGCTGAAGCCCATTGTCAGTGGAGGGTAGAAGGGTGCCTTCTCTCAGACTGCAGGGCAGTGCCATGGATACCTTTCTGCTAGTGGTGGCCTGGGCTGGGATATCACTGGAGATGGGTAAGATAGCTCAGGAGTTCAGGAGGTTCAGGAGAAGTCATCTCAGGCCTGATCCATGGGAACAGAGACAAATCCGACCCAGCCCTGAATCCCTGGCATAGGACCTATCATTGACGCTGAGAAATGTCCCCCTTTTCTTGCTCAGTCTCTTTGCTTACAAAAAAAAAGGGAGTCCTCCCTCGCCCGTTTGGCTCAATAGATAGAGCGACAGCCTGCAGACTGAAGGGTTCCAGGTTCGATTCCGGTCAAGAACATTGCTCACCAGTTGGGGTGGGGGGGTGCAGGAGGCAGCCGATCCATGATTCTCTCATCATGGATGTTCCTATCTCTCTCCCTCTCACTTCCTCTCTGAAATTAATTAAAATAAAATAAAAAATATTTTTAAAAAGGAAATCCTTTCCAAAGCTGAAATTCCTTAAGGCTTAGGATGGATGGGTGGGTGGATGGGATGGGATGGACAGAGAGACTTGCTGGACCGACAGTAATAAGCCTCACTCTCCCATGCCAATGGGATAGCCTGAGGATGGCTGGACCCATCAAAGCCACCATGACCTCCATAAAGAGGAAACAGCACCCACAAAAGAGCTCTAACCATGCAAGGATCAGTAGGTATCCCAGAGAGGCAAATGGACCAGAGTGACCTGGCCAAGCCAGGGCAGGCGAGTGGCAGTGGAGGCCTGAGGCTCCAGTCATGAGCCCACCAGCCCACTCATCTACCACCCACCCAAGACTCTTCTGTGGGCCCCACAATCATGGTTTGGGGACACATAATAGATGCTCAGAAGATATGGCTGAATGTCTTTACTGATCACCAGGCACTTTCTCATCCATCATCACCTAAGGCCCTCAGGAAAGCACATGAGGCATTTCCCCCATTTATTAGTGAGGAATCTGAGGCTCTGATAACATGGCTGAAAAAGAATCAGAGCCAGGATTGAAACCCTGGCCTCTGGCTTTCATTCCTCTGCTCCTGACCACACCCAAGGCCTGCCAGGATGGAGAACAGGTGAGTGGGCTTCACTGTGCTCTGCAGGAAGGACAAGCCTGGTACAGGAAAGCATCCAACGCTTTCCCTGCACAGTGGGTCTCTGTCTGACACTATGTGTTCATGCAAACCAGCTTCTACACCTCCACCCGGACTGCCACTCCAGGCCTTTACCGGGGCGCTTCCTGCCCACAATGCCCCTCCCTCTGCCTCCAAGCCCTCTCATTCCTCATTGCTCCGTTGGGTTCTGGCTTCTCCCCTGACAGCCTTGTAGACTCCTGCCTCTCTCCCTGGCCTTGGCCTCAGGTTTTGACAGCCTAAGGTCTTGAGCCTGGATAGAATGACCTCTGCAGAGCCCATACTTTTTGGGTGAATATTACGGAAAGTTCCCCTCATATCTTATCAAGACATTAGGCCTCCAGACAAGATTTGCAGCTCCAGCCACATGGAACAGGGAGGAGTTAAGGGGCTGTGTTATGGACGGAATGTGCCGCCTCCCCCAAATTCATGTTAACACCTTAACTCCCAATGTAATGGTGTTTGGAGACGAAACTATTGGAGATTAGGGTTAAATGAGGCCTCAAGGATGGGCCTCGTGATGGGATTGATGACCTTATAAGAAGATGGAAAGAGAGAGATCTCTCAGCCATGTGAGGGCACAGTAAAAAGGTAGCCATCTGCAAGCCAGGAAGAGAGTTCTCACCAGAAATGAAGTTAGCTGGCAAGCTGGTCTTGGACTTCCAGCCTCCAGAACTGTGAGTAATCAGTGTCTGTTGCTTAAAGCACATTCTGTGATGGTATTCTGTGATGGAGCTGAGCAGGCTCAGACAAGCTGCGTTTCATTCTCAAATGATCTCACCCGTTGTGCACAGAGCCAACCTAGCTTTTATTCTACACCACGTCCTTACATTAGCCTGGTGGGAAAGTCTCTGGCCACAGAGACGCAGTGAGGGGATAATGAGGGAAGAGGTGGAGGGACCAGGCAGAGGCAGTCTGGAAACAGCCTTGATGGAGTTGCCAAGAGCCCTGGGAGTAGCTGGCCACGCCTCCCCAGCACTCTCTGAACCTGCTTCTGTCCCCAACAACTACCAGCACGACAGCCTCCCAGCTCTCTGCTAGCTCTTCCCTCAGACACTATGCAGGTGACGCCACACCCCTCAGCACCTCAAGGACAGCCAGATGGTACTGCCAACAGCACAAGGAGCCAGAGCCCCACCCACTGGGACCCCAAGGGCTCTGTCTGATTTCAGTCTGTTCCACAAATCAGACCCTCAGCAGAGCATGGCTGAGCTTCCCTGACAGCTGGCCACATGATAGCGACCAGATTTCAGGTGTCCCAGCACACAGGAAAGTGGCTGTGATGGGGCCATGAGGAGCCACAAGCCAGCTCTCTCTTCCACCCACACCTCCCATAACAAGCCTGAGAAGAGCCCTCACAGGTCCAAGAGAAGAGGCCAAGGAAAGGGCATCGATGAGAAAGCAGGGCTGAGGAGACCGATGTGAAAATATATGGCTACTGTCCTTCATATGTTTTGTGTTTGGTAGCCTGTTTCAAGAAAATAAGTTACTTGACCTGCCGCTGATCTTCTGGTTCTGCATCAGATCTTTCTAAAAGCAGTACACATGGAAACAAAAATCAGCTTTTCGGCCATGAAGCTGTGACTGTTTTTACTGAGCTTATGGAGATTTGCAAGGTAAGGAAGTCTATGTCTCTGGGAGACACATATTTCTTAGTGGAACCCCAAACTTGCCTTCAACATCATCATATTTAACTTCCCTCACACCCCCCACCCAGTCCAGCGATTTTCAACCAGTGTGCCACAAGAATTTCTAAAACATGCAATACCTACTTGGCCAGGGGCACTGAGCTCCTTCCCCTTAGATTGTCAAATGAAAAAATGACAAGAGCCAAACAACAATAGCCATGCAGTGTGACTGAATCAAAATTATACCTCTTTTTTGTCAGAACGGCCAAAAAAATAAATTATATAATACACACACACACACACACACACACACACACACGGTGTGTCACAGAATTTCAGTAATTAGTTTATGTGTACCATGAGATGAAAAAGGCTGAGAATTGCTGCCCTGGTCAAAGGTAATTTTTGTAATTGAGAAAGAATTGATGTAAAACAGTGTGTAGGTTTAAGGAACACACTGTGTTGATTTGATAGACGTAAGTTGCAGCAGGCTTACCACGGCATCAGCTAACGCCTCCATCACATTATTTAACTCAACAATTTGCTTAACCTTTCTCAGATCGTGGGCTAAAGAGAGCCTATGGCTTCCAGACTAGGCCTCAGTCTTAGATTTCCTTTCTTTTTGAGCAAACACCAGCACTTCGGACTTGTGAAAGCAGTTCTGCTCATGTGAAGATGGGAGGATCAAAGGTTGAGAATGGAGGTAACTCGGGAACTAGCTGTGACAATCTCCTCACCACCAGGATTTATCACGGATCTTCAGTTAGTGTTGTTCTGAGAACTCTGTGCTTTGACATGGTTTAAAACAATTCCACCCCTAATCACCTCCCAAAGGCTGCACCTACAGACAGATACCATCACAATGGGAGTGAAGATTTCAACATATGAATTGGGGGAAGGGTAGGGCGGTGCACAACATTCCATCTCTAGCAGTAGTCAAGACTTTGGAGAAGGGGTCCAAGTCGCCACCAGAGCACAGCTTGAGAGCCCGATAGCCCTCGAAACTTGGGGACTGCAGGGTTGTGGGTGGTGAACTGACCATCCTAGGTTCAAATCCCTGCTAAACCACTAATTGTCTGTGGAATCTTGGTTAAGCCACTTAACCTCTCTGGGCCCACTTCAATTGCAAAACCAACATAATAATCCCTGAGTGTTTTTGAGGAGATGATACGCATGCTGCTGGTGGTGCCAATCCAGAGACACATTTAGAGTAAATTCAAGGCTCTATCTTTACTGTAAAAACTGAGGTCTAGAAAAAAACTGGTCTTGCCTATCCATTACAAACTATTGCTTTTTCTCATACCCTGACATGATACAGAAACATCCAATAAAGAGCTGGTGGGTACTGAGATGTCAGTTACAAGGTAGTTATCAATCACTGCCAGCCCAGCCTGTTCCAGGAAGCTGAACTTGGCGTGCACACTCTGCGCCTCCGACACAGCTTCCAGAACCCAGATCTTCCGCCCTGACTGAAGCAGAGGCTCTGACTCCTGGGAAAAAGAATTTGACACAAGAAGGAAGTTTCATTATCTTTGCCCTGAAGCACCAGCAACTGCCTACAGAGAGCAGAGCGAGGAGGGAAGGGCAGGAAGATATAAATTACTGTGCTTCCTCCTGGGTCGTTAGTCCATTTGAAAATGGGTAGATTCAGAGAAGTATTTATTTCATTGGTCCCGCTATTTCCAGAATCTCCGAGATAAACAGGTGACCAATCCATGTTCTCCACTTGTTGGATCAATGTCCCCACCAGTTCTGCCAAGACTGAAGGAAGCTGGGGGCTTGGAGGAGTCCATTGGGAGCGGAATGTTACTCCCTACCCGCCACGATCCTGCACTTCTCCAACTCTATGCTTCCTGGATTCCGGAATTCGGTGGGGCAAGTTTGCTCATTTATTCAGTCAGCATTCATTGAGTCTCACAATGTGTGAGGACACTTACCATGTGTTGGACTGAGCTAAGCACAGAGGATTCATAAGTGACTAAGATAACATGATCCCTTCCCTCCAAGTACTTGTTTTAATGTCGGGGCTCTCAACGTTGACACCTTAACACTGTTGAAATTTTGGGTCAAATAATTCTCTGTTGTGGGGCTGTCCTATGCATCACAGGATGTTCCGGGACATCCCTGGACTTTCCCTACTCCACTCAGTTGTGACAACCAAAAATATCTCAAAACATTGCCGAGTGTCCCCTGGGCATCAAAATCCCCCCTTCTCCCAATAGAGCCACCATTATGGTGGGACAGTGGAGAGGGTGTGGCTTTGCAGTTAGATGGACCTGGTCCTCCCACCCTATTTGCTATATGATCTTGGGGGAATTACTTCCCTGAACCGTAGTTTCCATATTTGCAAATTATGGGTAACAATCATACTTTTACAAGGTTGTTGTAGGAGAACTAAAGATCAAATATGTAAAGTACTGTGGCAGGCACTGTTAATAACCATCCAAAGCCATCCTCCCCACCCCAATTCTTCTTACTAACAGAACCCCAGTTCTGTTCAAGGATTCTGGTCTCAGGAAAGTTTGCTCAGTGCCTTGGTTTGTGGGAAGATATGACCCAGGACTAGCCAATGAGATGTAAGGGAGGGAGCCCTCTGGAAAAGATCTTCCTCTCTGACTAAAAACAGGGGGTGGAGAGGGGAAATTGATAAAGAATGCAGTGATTTTAAAATTTGTGTACTAATTCTTCGATATTCCTTCCATCAAACTGTGGAGCCTCATTCCCTTCCTCTTGAGTGTGAACTAAATGTAGGGGCTCACTTGTAATGAACAGGCTTCCTCCTGTGCTCTCAGATCACACCCTCTGGGGGCCATGATGACAAGTTGTGAAGACACTAAAGAAGCCCTATGGAGAGTCCCATATGGAGAAAAGGCTCCAGCTGACAACACCAACTTGCCTGCGTGTGCGGGATCCACCTTGTAGCAGGTCCCCCAGCCCCAGTCAAGCCTTCAGATGACTGCAGCCCTGGCCAACATCCTGACTGAAACCTCAGGAGACATCCTGATCCAGGACCACACAGCTGAGGGACACCTGAATTCCTGGCCACAGAGAATAAATGTTTGTTGTTTTAAGCTGCTACATTTTGGAGTAATTTGGAAAACTAATGCAAGGAGAAACTGTCTGAAATCCCACATGCCCATCACCCCCCAGACCTGCTTTCAGACCTTGCCAGATGAGGCTAGAGCCATACCAGGCAGCATGAGACCAGCCTGAGAGGGAGGCCAGGTGAGTTTTAGGGATGCTAACCAGGGCCACAAAAACAACCTCAACGCCACCACTTTCTGATGTCTTGCTATGGGAGGAAAATACCCCCTATTTGCTTAAACCATGGTTTCCTGTAGCTTCAGCAATAATTACAGCAAGTTCTAAAAAGAGTGATGCCCTGACCAGTTTGGCTCAGTGGATAGAGCGTCAGCCTGCAGACTGAAAGATCTCAGGTTCGATTCTGGTCAAGGGCATGTACCTTGGCTGCAGGCACATCCCCAGTGGGGGGTATGCAGGAGGCAGCTGATAGATGTTTCTCTCTCATCGATGTTTCTGACTCTCTATCCCTCTCCCTTCCTCTATATAGTAAAAAATTAATAAAACATATATTAAAAAAATAAAAAGACATTGATGATCTATGATGCTATTTTTACTATAATGTCTATGAATTCCAATCCTTTCAATTCTACACAAGTGCACCCACATTCTAAATTAAAGGGACTGGCAGGGATAAGGGGTGGAGAGCACCAAATTGGGAAGCTTTTAAGCTTTTGCCTTTCATCCTTCATTCTGAGCAATCTGATATTCCTGACAGGCCAGGACCAGGCCCCATGATCTTAGTCATCTTGTGCTGCCATAACAAAGTACCATAGAGGGTGGGGGTGGAGGCAGAAGGGAGCATAAACAATGGAGATTTACTTTTTCATGATTCTGAAGGCTGGCAGTCCATACGGGGCAGAGAGACCAGAAGTCTCTTATAAGGGCACTAATCCCACCATAGGGCCCCACACCTTCATGACCTCATCTAAACCTAATCTTCCCCCAAAGGTCCCATCTCCAAATACCCTCACACTGGGGGTTAGGGCTTCAACATGTGGATTCTGGGAGGACACAATTCAGTTTGGCTCATGTCAAACTGCAGAGACTTCAACTCTCTATTCTCCATATGAGAGCGGAACAACAAAGAATTCCCTTTTCCTAACCATCATCTTATTTATAGAGGGCTAGAGCTGGGTCTCGAATTAACAGCCAGACTATAGAAATGTCCACCCTCCAGGGAGCAGCCCAGAGAACTGGCAGAAAAATCACAGAACTGGGAAGCTGCACTGTAGCTCTAGACACTGTGTCTCTAACCTTTTTGATACTCAACATTGCTCAGTTGCCCTGTCTACAATACAGCAGTAGGGAACTCCATCTCAGAGGCTCACAAAGAAAGTGTAGGAAGCTTGAAAGACTGTCCTGGACACATACACCATTACCTTCCCATGCTCTGATGCCACCAGGGATTCATAGCTAGAGTTTCAGATATCAGGATGGACTATGTCAAGACTTTTCAGGACAATGAAGACTGTCTTCAGTGGAAAGATGAAAAAGCTGCCTAAGAAATAAAATAGTCTAGATTCTAAAAGCAAGACACTGAGTAAGTTGATTCTTGGCAAGAATGGTTCTGCTGACCAGAGTTGGGAGCTTGCCATAACAAACGCTGCAGGTGACATACAACGGCAACGTGCCCCTTTGTCTTTGTAAACCAGATCTCAATTTTTTAAGGAACTGGGGCTCTTTCTGTTGCAAGGGAAGCTGGGTCCTTCCCAGTTACAAGGATCAATCTTAGCCAGGATTGACAAACTGCGGTGCTGGCTAACCTCAGACCACCACCTGCTTTTATGTGGAAATGGCTTGTACATGTTTTAAGATGTTAGAAAAATCAAAAGCATAATAATACTGTTCCCTAACATTTGACATTATATGAATTTCAAACCTCTCCCCTTCGTTTACGTATTACCCGTGGCTGCTTCCACACTGAACAGCAGAGTTCAGTAGCTGCCACAGAGACTGAATGGCTACAAGGCTAAAATATTTTCTATCTGGCTGCTCACAGGTAAAAATCCCTGGTCTAGAGTCCACCAGCATTATATGGAGGCCATATTCAAATACAGATTGTGGAGAGATGAAGCAGGAAGCCTGCAGGAGGGAGCATGGGGGTCCATAGGTTTGCCCAGACGGCAGGCAGCCATGGAGGAGGAATACACGTCGTGTGCAATACCCTCAGATGTTGGGCCTGACAGACTCCTAGGCATGGAGCAGAGCAACAGAACAGCCCAGCTTTCAGTCAAAGACAGCAGCAGGACTCTCGTTCTCTCTGAGGTGAGGGTGATGGGACAGGAGCACCCCACTGCTGTCTCCCCACTGCTGAGCGCAGAGCAGGAGCCCTGGGTTTCTTGCAGCCTCAGAAAAAGAGGGGTGAGCAGTGAGCGGGCTATTTGGAAAGCCAGTGTGGCTTCTCAGCTCACTGAATGACATCTGGAATGTGACTTGGTTGCTTTCCTGGAGAGAGAGGCGTATTTCCGAATTGTAGGCACAGAGCATCTAAGTGCACGTGGGCCAGACTCAGAAAGAAAAGGAAACCTGTGCTTCTACTCCAGACCTCGGAGACAGTCTTGCCAACATCCTTCCTGGGATCTCTTTCAGCTCAGCTGCCCACTGAAGGGTCTGAAGGGAGACTGGTTGGATGAGAGGACGGCTGACATGGTGGGAACTGGTTTATCCCTGCACCCATACACTTCTTCCCTCGGGCAAAAGCTTTGTGGGTTTTTGTTGGGTTTTCATTTTCTTGGTATCTTAATGGGAATCTTGATTAAGAATCATCTGTTGCCAACTTCGTGCTGTAAATCCTAGAGTGCAGTCCCGGGACATCTACATGCCCCACACCAAAGCTGAAGGCACACCTTTGAGGCAGCTTCACTTCTGGTGGTAAGGTAGAGAGGAATTCTTTTTCTGGGCTGCTTAATATAGTTTCTTACTTCTTTAAGAAGCTAGATAATCAATCACCTCTGAAGTTTTGGGGACAGGGTGCCACCAGTCCCCTATGCTGTTTGCTTGCTTTGACTCTTCTGATGACACCTGGTTTTCACCTGGGCTGCCGAGTGGACTTACACTTTATAAGCCCTGCAGAGGAGCACAGTGGAGGATGTGCACAGGCGTGATCCCAGCTCGGGCTACTTAATTTCCCAGGCCCCTGTTCAAAGGCACAATGGAATCCATTTTTCAAACGTACTATTGTTTATGTTTTCGTTTTAACTATTTTTTTAAAGTTTTTAGTTTTAATTGGTGTAGGACACACATAACATAACATTTACTATTTTAACAGTCTTTTTAAAGGTTACAGTTCGGGATACTAAGCATAGTCACCGTGTTGGGCAGCCATCACCACCATCCCTCTCCAGAGCTCCTTGCATTGGCAGAACTGAAACTTTGCACCTACTGAGGAGTGCCTCCCCACACCACCCAGCCCCTGGCAAGCCACCATTCTGCTCGGTCTTAAGCGGAATCATACAGTATTTGTCTTTTTGTTAATGTAGGAAATGTGCTGAAGACTATCATTTTAGTTGTAAATTTAATTGCTTTTAGAGTCAGAAATGGAATCTGTGAATAGTGTATGTTATCTTAATGTTGCCAGGTTTCTGAGCAGAAGCCCTTGGGAAGCTAGCTGGTCAGTAAAACAAGGTCAAATGATACACACCCAGCTGTGTGCAACTTCTAAACCAGAGAGTATACTGTTGCTCAGAACAAGGTTCTGAGATTATGGAATAATGAAGATGAAAACCTGAATGAAGTATTTAAAGCTACGCTGTCAGCTAAGGTATACAGACTCATTCCACACAAAGGATGGACCCTTGGTCCCACACAGGAAAGGGGCCATACGTGGGTTAGCCCCAGCAGAAAACTGAAACTGTTATCCTGAGGAAGCAGTGATTAAGTGGACATGGTTTGTCATGGTAACTAGGCATCCTATTTTAATCTTTATTACTGGGAAACATGCAAATTACTTTATGTACAAATGTTTAACTCACGTGCCTTAAGCAAATACACACTCTGACTTAAAACAGAAGAAAGAGCTGTTAACGGAATGTTACTGCATCTGTGGATCAGAAATTCACCTCTTCGACATCATTAAGCTCTGATGGTTGCATATATGAAACCTTGATACCAATATATTCAAGTGACCCAGAAAATCATCAAAATCAGAGGGCAGTGAGATCACTGTTGCTCAAGACAGTAGTGTCTGGGAAGGTTCAAAATGGTGTTGCACTCAGCATCCTGGATCAAGATCATGTAGTGGTCCTGGGATCACCACTACCAAGTTCTGAATAACTCTCCTTATGGAATACAAAATTTCAAACACCACGGGTTTCAAAAGAATTACTACAAGGGACCAGCAGTCAACTCTGGTGTTACAGGGGACATGTGTTTAGGCTACATGGAAAATTCCTAACTGTGATTCCAAACAAATGTGAAGTGCCATCACTAGCAGGTGCGCTTGGAAAACGCAAGCATAGGCACGGTCCAGGCACTCAGGCCGTGTCTCAGTCTGTAGACTGGGAAACCTCACACGGGTGTGGACTTGGACCCCAGAGTTCAGAGCCATCAAAGAGAATTTTAAACAGAAGAAAACCTGAAGCAAGTATCTAGCCAAAGGCTCCAACATCCAAACAACTTTTAAAACCATACAAACGATTCAGAAAAAAACCCACTGAAGTAGAATTACTCAAAATGTTGGCTATTAAGCAGACACCTGACTTTCATATGATTACTGGGGACACAGTAATAAGACTTCTGGGAAGATGGGAAACAGAGCCATCAGTTTACCCTAGAACTCTCCGATCATTTATCCAAACCCTCGTGCCTCCTCACAGCTTGTGCCCTGGCTCAGTGTAGGTCGCCTAGAAGAGACCCAGGTATAGATGTTACCGCTCTGTCTACAGCAGTCTCTGACACTGCTGAAGTCGTCACCTGTGCTTGCTTCAAGATGTTCTCGAGCATTGGTGATGGCAGCCTTCAAGAAACAGGGGTCCAGCCCTAGCCAGTTTGGCTCAGCGGATAGAGCGTTGGCCTGCAGACTGAAGGGTCCCAGCTTCAATTCTGGCCAAGGGCACATGGCCAGGTCGTGGGCTCAGTCCCCAGTTGTGGGGCATGCAAAAGGCATCTGATTCATGATTCTCTCTCATCATTGATGTTCTCTCTCTCCCTTCTTCTCTGAAATCAGTTAAGAATTTTTTTTTAAATCTTCTATAATAAAAGCAAAACATGCAAATGTGACCATCACCACCAGCCAATCAGAATGGCTGTATGCAAATTAACCCAGCCAAGATGGAGGCCAACAGCCAATCAGAGCGGCTGTATGCAAATTAACCCAGCCAAGATGGAGGCCAACAGCCACGGAACTTGAGCAAACCAAAGGTTTCTGTTGCAACTGCCTGCCT
>PVJC01048217.1:0-12616 GCA_004026665.1 Murina feae | reverse complement strand
GGCCGCCGACTCTTTCCCACTCACCTGTCCCCTGCTGCCTTCCTTTTCCACTTCCCGGTGCTGCCAAAGGGTCTGAGGAGCTGGCAAGCAGTACCCCGGCCCCTGCAGCCTTGCTTTCCCGCTCCCCGGTGCCCCGCAAAGGGCCTGGGCAGCCACCAAGCAGGCCGAGACCCCCCCCGCCTCTTTCCCACTCCCCAGCCCGCCACCTTGCTTTCCCACTTCCTGGTGCCCTGCAAGGGGCCTGGGAAGCCCACCAAGCAGGCCACTGACCTCCTGCTGCCTCTTTCCTGCTCCCTGATGCCCCTCCAAAGGCCTAGACAGCTGCCAAGCAGGCCGCTGACCCCCTGCCGCCTCTTACCCGCTTCCCGGTGCCTTCCAACCCTGCCGCCTCTTTCCCACTCACGGGTCCTGGGTCCTGCGCTGTTCCGCCCTGCAGCCGCTCTGTGCACTCGGGAGGTCCCTCAGCCCAGCCTGTGCCCTCTCTCAGTCTGGGACCCCTCAGGGGATGTCCACCTGCTGGCATGCCTGACCAGCCTGGGTTAGGGGCTTTAAAGCTGCCCACAGCTCCCATTGACCCAATGTCCCAGCAAGGCTGGCTGGACGCAGGTTCTGGGATTTATCTCCTATAATTGATGCTGTTCCTTTAAGGGCTGGGGTTTGTTTATCTTCTATAATTGATGCTGTTCTTTTAAGGCGAGGCCTTTTACTAAGGAAGCCTCCTCTGCCTCACTTCGAGGCTTCTATAATGAAACAATTGTTACTCTTAGACTCAGGCCCTTATGTTGCAAATTGTTGCAAATGTGTTTTGCTTCAGGCAAAAGGCTAAGGAGCCAGCGCGCAGGTAATTTCACTTTCGCTCCTGCTGCAAAGGACGTTGCCTAAATGTTTACTCAGGTCTGTGAGTGGCGGCCGCCATGTTGGCTGGGCTAATTTGCATACAGTCACTCTGATTGGCTGTTGGGCGTCCTGGAGAAACGGTTAATTTTACTATTCTGCTTTTATTAGTTTAAATAGTACTGGAAGTCCTAGCCACAGCTATCAGAAAAGAAGAAGAAATAAAAGGCATCCAAATTGGAAAGGAAGAAGTAAAACTATCATTATGCTCAGATGACACGATATTGTAAATAGAAAATCCTAAAGACTCCACAAAAAATACCTACAAGATCTAATAAATGAAATTGGCAAAATAGCAGGACACAAAATAAATATTCAGAAATAGGTGTATCCTTATACATGAAAAATAAAGTATCAGAGATAGGAATTAAGAAAACAATTCCATTTACTATTGTAACAACAACAAAAATAAGGTACCTATGAATACATTATTCAAGAAGATAAAAAAAACCTATACTTGAAATATTATAGGACACTGAAGAAAGAAATTGAGAAAGCTACAAATAAGTGGAAGCACATTCGGAGTTCATGGACTGAAAGAATTAATGTCATTAAAATATTCATATCACCCAAAGCAATCTATATATCCAATGCTATTACTACTAAAATACCAATGGCATATTTCACAGATCGAAAATATTACAAAAACTTATATGGAACCAAAAAAGAAACTGAATAGCTTTAATAATCTTAAAAAAGAACAAAGTTGGAGGTATCAAAATGCCTGATATCAAACTACACTGCAACATTATTATAATTAAAACAGCCTGGTACTGTCATAAGAAGAGTCATATAGATCAAAGGAACAGAATAGAAAGCCAGATATAACCCACACCTTTCTTCTTCTTTTAAATTTTGTTTTATTGCTTAAAATATTACAAAGAGTAGTACATATATCTCTTTTTGCCCCCTTGACCTTCCCCTGCCTCCCCTACCTCCCCCCCAAGTGTTTTGTGTCCATTGGTTATGCTTATATGTATGCATAAAAGTCCTTTGGTTGATCTCTTATCCCCACCTCAGCCCCCACCCCCGTCCTTCCTGCTATAATCTGACAGTTTGTTTGATGCTGCTCTGCCTCTGTATCTATTTTTGTTCACCAGTTTATAATGGTCTTTTATTATTCATAAATGAGTGAGGTCATGTGGTATCTTTCTTTCATTGACTGGCTTATTTCACTTAGCATTATGCCCTCCAGTTCCATCCATGCTGCTGCAAATGATAAGCACTCCTTTCTTTTTACAGCAGCATAGTATTTCATTGTGTAGATGTATCACAGTTTTCTAATCCATTCATCTGCTGATGGGCACTTAAGCTGTTTCCAAATCTTAGCTATGGTGAATTGTGCTGCTATGAACATAGGGATGCATATATCCTTTCTGATTGGTGTTTCTGGTTTCTTGGATATATTCCTAGAAGTGGGATCACTGGGTCAAATGGGAGCTCCATTTTTAATTTTTTGAGGAAACTTCATATGGTTTTCCACAGTGGCTGCACCCATCTGCATTCCTACCAGCAGTGCATGATGATTAGTTACTTTGAACAAGTTTTCATATGTCTCTTGGCCTTCTGAATGTCCTCTTTTGAAAAGTGTCTAGTTCCTTTGCCCATTTTTTGATTGGATTGTTTATCTACTTTTTGTTAAGTTACATGAGTTCCGTATAAATGTTGGAGATTAAACCTTTATCGATGACAACATTAGCAAATATGTTCTCCAATGTGGTGGGATTTCTTACTGTTTTGTTGATGGTTTCTTTTGCTGTGCAGAAGCTTTTTATTTTGATGTAGTCCCATTTGTTTATTTTCTCTGTAGTTTCCATTGCCCTATGAGCTGTATTGGTGAAGAAATTGCTTTGGCATATGTCTGAGATTTTGTTGCCTTTGGATTCCTCTAGTATTTTTATGATTTCCCATCTTACATTTAAGTCCTTTATCCATTTTGAGTTTATTTATTTATTTATTTATTTATTTATTTAATTTTCTTTATTGGTCAAGGTATTACAAATGTGTCCTCATCTCCCAATAACCCCCAACCCTCCCCATCCTACTAATGCTCTCATTCTCCTGTTGCCTGAGTCCATTGGCTTGGCTTATATGTATGCATACAAGTCCTTTGGTTGATCTCTCCCTCCCAACCCCACCCTCCCCTACCCACCCTCTGGGGATCAACAGACCAATTGCTGCTTCTCTGTCTCTGGATCTGTTCCTGTCCATCAGTCTATGTTGTTCTCTATATTCCACAAATGAGTGAGATCATATGATATTTATCTTTCTCTGACTGGTTTATTTCACTTAACATAATGCTCTCCAGTTCCATCCATAGCGCAGCGTAGTATTCCATTATGTAGAAGTACAACAGTTTTTTAATCCACTCATCTGCTGATGGGCACTTAGGCTGTTTCCAGATCTTAGCTATGGTAAATTGTGCTGCTATGAATATAGGGGTGCATATGTCCTTTCTGATTGGCGTTTCTAGCTTCTTAGGATATATTCCTAGAATAGGTGTGAGATGATACCACATTGTTGTTTTGATTTGCATCTCTCATATAATTAGTGACTTTGAGCATGTTTTCATATGTCTTTTGGCCTTCTGTATATCTTCTTTTGAAAAGTGTCTATTTAGGTCCAATGCCCATTTTTTGATTGGATTGTTTATCTTCCTTTTGTTAAGTTGTATGAGTTCCCTGTAAATGTTCGAGATTAAACCCTTATCAGTGATATCATTGGCAAATATGTTCTCCCATGCAGTGGGCTTCCTTGTTGTTTTGTTGATGGTTTCCTTTGCTGTGCAAAAGCATTTTATTTTGATGTATTCTCATTTGTTTATTTTCTCTTTAGCTTCCGTTGCTCTAGGAGCAGTCTCAGTAAAGAAATTCCTTCGGCACATGTTTGTGATTTCACTGCCTGTGTATTCCTCTACTATTTTTATGGTTTCCTGTCTTACATTTAAGTCCTTCATCCATTTTGAGTTTATTTTTGTGTATGGTGTGAGTTGGTAGTCTAGTTTCATTTTTTTGTATGTATCTGTCCAATTTTCCCAACACCATTTATTGAAGAGACTGTCTTGACTCCATTGTATGCTTTTGCCTCCTTTATTGAATATTAATTGGGCATAGTGGTTTGGGTCAATTTCTGGGTTCTCTATTCTGTTCCATTGATCTATGTGTCTATTCTTGTGCCAGTACTAAGCTGTTTTAAGAACAGTGGCTTTGTAATACAGCTTGATATCTGGTATTGCAATCCCACCTACTTTGTTCTTTCTCAGGATCACTGCAGCTATTTGGGATCTTGTTTTATTCTACATGAATTTTTGGAGAGTTAATTCTATGTCTGTGAAATATACCCTTGGTATTTTAATGGGGAGTGTGTTGAACTTATAGATTGCTTTGGGTAGTATAGACTTTTTAATGATATTGATTCTACCAATCCATGAACATGGTATGTTCTTCCATCTGTTTATGTCTTCCTCTGTCTCTTTTTTCAACACCCTGTAGTTTTCTGAGTAGAGGTCTTTTACCTCTTTAATTAAGTTTATACCTAGGTATCTTAATTTTTTTGGTGTGATGGTAAATGGGATTGCTTTTTTAGTCTCTCTCTCCGTAAGTTCACTATAGGTGTATAGAAATGCCATAGATTTCTTGGCATAAATTTTGTATCCTGCCACATTGCCGAATTCATTTATGAAGTCTAATAATTTTTTGATGGAGTCTTTAAGGCTTTTTATGTACAATATCATGTCATCTGCAAATAAGGACAGTTTTAGTTCTTCTTTTCCAATTTGGATGCTTTTTATTTCTTCTTCTTGTCTAATCACAATGGCTAGTACTTCCAGTACTATGTCTAACAGGAGTGGTGAGAGTGGGCATCCCTATCTTGTTCCTGTTCTAAGGGGAAAAGGTTTTAGTTTTTTCCCATTGAGTATGATGTTGGCTGTGGATTTGTCATATATGGCTTTTATTATGTTGAGGTATGACCCTTCTATTCCCACATTGTTGAGAGTTTTTATAAAAAATGGGTGTTGAATTTTGTCAAATGCTTTTTCTGCATCAATTGATATGACCTAGTGGTTTTTATCTCTTCATTTGTTTATGTGATGTATCACGTTTATTGGTTTGCAGATATTGTACCAATCTTGCATCCTTGGGATAAATCCTATTTGGTCATGGTGTATAATCTTTCTGATGTACTGCTGGATCCAATTTCCTAGGATTTTGTTGAGGATATTGGCATCTATGTTCATGAGGGATTTTGGCCTGTAATTCTCTTTCATTGTGTTGTCTTTATCTGGTTTTGGAATTAGGGTAATGCTGGCTTCATAGAATGAGCTTGGAAGTGTTCCTTCCTCTTGAATTTTTTGTAATAATCTTAGGATGATAGGTTTTACATCTTTCTTGAATGTTTGGTAAAACTCCCCTGTGAAGTCATCTGGCCCCAGGCTTTTGTTTGCTGGAAGATTTTTGATGACTGCTTAAATTTCTTCCATAGTTATTGATGTATTGAGATTTTTAGAGTCTTCCTGATTAAGTTTTGAAAGGTGGTATTTTTCTAGGAATACATCTATTTCCTCCAGGTTTGTCCAATTTGTAGGAATAGAGCTGTTCATAGTATTTTTAACAATCCTTTGTATTTATGTGGGGTCTGTTGTTATTTCTCCTCTTTCATTTCTGATTTTGTTTATCTGGGTCCTCTCTCTTTCCTTCTTAGATAGAGGTTCATCAATCTTGTTTATCCTTTCAAGGAACCAGCTCTTGGTTTTATTGATCTTTTGTATTGTTTTTCCCCTCTGTTGTTTATCTCTGCTCTGATCTTTATTATTTCCTTCCTTCTTCTTACACTGGGCTTTTCTTGTTGCTCTCTTTCTAAATTTTTGAGTTGTAGGGTTAGGTAATTTATTATCACTGTTTCTTGTTTTTTTTGCAGTAGGCTTGTAGAGCTATAAACTTCCCTCTCAAGACTGCTTTTGCCATTTCCCATAGGTTTTGAATTGTTGTGTTTTCATTGTCGTTTGTTGCAATGATGTTTTTTTATTTCTTCTTTGATCTCTCTGGTAACCCAGTCATTATTTAATAGCATGCTATTTAGTCTCCATGTGTTTGATTTTTTTTGGATTGTTTTTATTGTTGTTGATTTCCAGTTTTATGCTATTGTGATCTGAGAAGATGCTTGATATGATTTCTATCTTCTTGAATTTGAAGAGACTTTACCTGTGATTCAATATATGGTCTATCTTTGAAAATGACCCATGTGCACTTGAAAAGAATGTATATTCTGTGGCTTTGGTGTGAAGTGTTCTGAAGAAGTCAATTAAGTCCACCTGATCTAGTGAATCATTAATGTTTCTTTGATGATTTTTTTTTTGTTTAGAGGATTTGTCCAGTGGTGATGGTAGGGTATTAAAATCCCCTACTATGATTGTATTGCTGTCAATCTCTCCTTTGATTTCCTCCAGAAGTTTTTTTTATGTATTTGGGTGCTTCTATATTGGGTGCGTATATGTTTACAGGAGTTATTTCTTCTTGTTGAATTGCTTTCTTTAGTCTTATGAAGTGGCTTTCCTTATCTCTTTTTATGTCCTTCACTTTGAGATCTAATTTGTCAGATGTAAGTATTGCTAACCCAGGTGTGTGTTTTTGTTTTTTTTTTTCATTTACATTCACCTGTAAAACCTTTTTCCATCCCTTCACCATCAGTCTGTGTGTGTCTTTTTTTCTGAGGTGTGTTTCCTGTAGACAGCAGATATATGGGTCATGTTTTTTTATCCACTCAGTTACCCTATGTCTTTTGATTGGGGCATTTAATCCATTAATATTTAAAGTTATTATTGATAGATATTTGTTTGTCGGCATTTTTATTCTTTACCCCTGTGTTCCTTCTTTGTTTCCTACTATTTTCTTTTCACAGCAGACCCTTTAACTTTTCTTGCATTGCTTGTTTGGTGGTAACAACCTCCCTTAGTCCTTTTTTTGTCTGTAAAGCTCCTGATTTCACCTTCAATTTTGATTGATAGCATTTCTGGGTACAGTGTTCTTGGATTCAGACCTAACCCACACCTTTCTAATCAATTAATATATGACAAAGAAGCAAGAGCATATAATGGAGTAAACATAGTCTCTTCAAGAAATGTTGTTGGAAAACTGGACAGGTAAATGCAAAAAAAAATGAATCTAGACCACCAACTTACAACATCCACAAGATTAAGAATAAACTTAAAATGGATAAAAGACTTAAATGTATATCGTGCAACCATAAAAGGTCTAGAAGGACATATAGGTAGTAGAATATCATCCATCTATCATAACAATATTTTTGATGATATATCTCCTCAGGCAAGAGAAACAAAGGAAAAATTAAACAAATGGAACTATATCAAACAAAAAAGCTTTTTTCACAGCAAAAGAAACAACCAAAAATATGAAGAGGGAACTCACTGAATGGAAGAACATATTTGCCAATGATACATCTGATAGGGGGTAATTTCCAAAATATATAAAGAACATATACAACTCAACACCAGGAAGACAAACAATCCAATTAGAAATGGGCATTCAGATGTCCAAAAGACATATGAAAATATGCTCAATGTCATAAATCATCAGAGAGATGTTAATTAAAACCACAAGATATTGGATCAAAGAAGATGGCAGCTGGCAGGACAGCAGTGAGGGAGAGAGTGTGAGTGAATGAATGAGTGAGTGAGAGAGTGAGTGAACAACAAAGGAGTGTGTGGACATGTGGTATGTGTGTGTGTGTGTGTGTGTGTGTGTGTGTGTGTGTGTGTGTGTGTGACTGAGGGACAGTTATATTCTACAGGAGTCTCTGGGGATGGCAGACTGGGCTCTCCAAGACAGGGAGCCCCTGCTACCACTACAAGTATGTTTAGGCTCTGGCACAGAAACTATGCCATCCTGAAGGGGAAAGCTTCTCCAACTAGGAGCCCAGCCTCACCACCACCCAGATTGGCTTCAGACACCATCTGGGAACCTCCAGCCATTCCAGCCAAAGATCTGCTACCTCATATGCAGAACCACAGATTTAGGACTCTAGCCTCCCTGGCCACAGGCTCCTTCCACCAAGCCCACCACTTCAGCCATAGGCCTTGTGCGACTCAGAACCTGGACCCATTGTTGCGTCTCTGAGTGAGTACCCCTACTGACAGACACACTGCTGGTTCTACTCCCTGACACAGTCAGAGCCTTTGGGCCAGTGCAGGTTCCATGCCCCCTGTCCCACCTGGACAGAAGTGTCACCTGGCATGTGCTCTACCCATGGCCCAAGTCAGAGCTGCTGGTGCAACCTGGTGTGCTCACCCACAGTGCACAGGACTATGCTGCATGTGTCCTGCCAGAGGGACTTAGGGCATCATTCTGTCTTGGGTGCCAAGGCCGCACAGTGAATTACATGCTAGAGGACTCTGGGCTTGCACAGCGAGTTACACATAAGAGAAACTGTGAATGTGCCTCAGACAACCCGGATAATCTGAAGTGGCAACTGAGGGACCAGAACCAGGGGAGAAAGGAATACAACCCAGAGCAGAGACAAGACCCAGTATGAAACTCAAGGCAGACTCAGACTCTGGTCTAGTGAGTCTGGGATCATTGAAATGGTAGGGGCTTCAACACCTCAGACACCAAGCAGGGAACCCAGGGCCAGAAAGAGACATAAAAAAAATGGGGAGACAAAGAAATAGCCCCACAAGGAAAGAAAAGGAGGAATTGTCAGAAATTAAATAGAGGGAAGCAAAGTGTCAGAAAAAAGAGTTCAGAGTAAGTTCCTAAACAGTCTGGATGAGAAAATCAACAACTTATATAAGAATCAAGGGGAAATAAAAAAAAACGATATAGCTATAATAAATTGAAGGTTCCAAGTAGACTAGAAAAAGGGGAAGACCGAATCAGCAAGCTAGAAGACAGGGTAGAAAACACACCCAATCTGAACAGCAATTAGAGAAGAAAAATACTAGTAGAAAGTAAGAGGAAAGCTTAAGGGAGCTAAAGGACAACAGGGAATGAAGCAACATCCATATAATAAGGGCACTAGAAGGAGAACAAGAAGAGGAAGGATAAGAAAATCTATTTGAAGAAGTAATGACAGAAAACTTCCTTGATTTGGGGAAGAAGAAAGACACATACACACAGAGTCTCAAACAAGATGAACCCAAAAAGGCCAACATCAAGACACATAATTATAATGGCACACATTAACAACAAAGAGAGAATCTTAAGCACTGCAAGAGAGAGACAAAGAGTTACCTACAATGGATCTCCCATTAGATTACCAAATGATTTCTAAACAGAAACACATAAGGCCAGAAGGGAGTGGAATGAAGTACACAAAGTGATGCAAAGCAAGGGACTGAATCCAAGAATACTCTATCCAACAAGTCTATTATTCAAAATTGAAGGGGAAACCAGGAGCTTCTGAGACAATCAAAAGGCTAAAGGAATTTATCACTACCAAGCCAGCAATGCAAGAAATGCTAAAGGGATTGTTGTAAAAAAAAGAAAGGGAAGAAGGAACACAGGCACAAAAAATGAAAATGGCTACAAACAGAGATACTGTTGGCAAATATGTTCTCCCATACAGTGGATTTTCTTGTTGTTTTGTTGATGGTTTCTGTTGCTGTGTAGAAGCATTTTATTTTGATATTGTCCCATTTGTTTATTTTCCCTTTAGTTTCCATTGCCCTAGGAGTAGTATCAGTGAAGGAATTGCTTCAGCATCTGTCTGAGATTTGCTTCCTTTGGATTCTTCTAATATTTTTATGGTTTCCTATCTTACATTTAAGTCCTTTATCCATTTTGAGTTTATTTTTGTATATGGTGTAAGTTGGTGGTCCAGTTTCATTTTTTTTTTGCATGTGTCTGACCAAATTTCCCAGCACCATTTATTGAACAGACTGTCTTGACTCCAATGTATGTTCTTACCTCCTTTGTCAAATATTAATTGAGCATAGTGGTTTGGGTCAATTTCTGGGTTCTCTATTTTATTCCATTGATCTATATGTCTGTTCTTGTGCCAGTACCAGGCAGTTTTGAGAACAATGGCTTTATAATACAGCTTGATATCTGGTATTGCAATCCCACCTACTTTGTTCTTCTTTCCCAGGATCACTGCAGCTGTTCGGGTTTTGTTTTGTTTTTTGTATTTTTTTTATTCCGGATGAATTTTTGAAGAGTTCTTTCTAGATCTGTGAAATGTGCTGTTGGTATTTTAATGGGGAGTGCATTGAATCTACAGATTGCTTTTGGTAGCATAGACATTTTAATGATGTTGATTCTACCAATACATGAACATGGTATGTTTTTCCATCTGTTTATGTCTTCTGGTATCTCTTTTTTCAATGTTCTGTAGTTTTCCACGTACAGGTCTTTTACCTCCTTAGTTAAGCTTATTTCTAGGTATCTTAATCTCCAACGTTTACAGGGAACTCATACAACTTAAGAAAAAGAAGAGAACCAACCCAATAATTTTTTTTTTGTCTAAAAGTTCCTCAATAAATACTTTTCAAAAGAAGACATAAAGAGAGCCAAGAGATATATGAAAATATGCTGAAAGTCACTAATCATTCAAGAGACGCAAATCAAAACAACAATGAGGTACAATCTTACACCTGTCAGAATGGCTATCATCAACAAATCAACAAATGACAAGTGCTGACAAGGATGTGAAGAAAAAGGATCCCTCATGCACTGCTGGTGGGAATGCAGACTGGTGCAGCCACTGTGGAGAACGGTATGGAGTTTTCTAAAAAAAATAAAAATGGAACTTCCATTTGATGCAGTGATCCTACCTCTAGGAATATATCCCAAGAAACCAGAAATACCAATTAGAAAGAATATATGCACCCCTATATTCATAGCAGCACAATTTACCATAGCTTACATTTGGAAACTGCCTAAGTGCCCATCAGCAGATAAGTGGATTAAAAAGCTTTGGCACATCTACACAATGGAATACTATGCTGCTCTAAAAAGGAAGGAATTCCTACCTTTTGCAACAGCATGGATGGAGCTGGAGAGCATTATGCTAAGTGAAATAAGTCAGTCAGAGAAAGATAAATATCACATGATCTTACTCATTTGTGGATTATAATAAACAACATAAACCAATGAACAAAAATAGATCTAGAAACAGAGAAGCATTAATCAGATGCTCAAAGGTCAGATGGAAGGCAGGGGTGGGTGGGGCTAAGGAGGAGAGAACAACCAAAGGAATTATATGCATGCATATAAGCATAACCAATGGATACAGACACCCGGGGATGAGGGCATGAGTGGGGGGATGGGGGACAATGGGAGGATAAGGACTCATTCATAATATCTTAATCAATAAAGGGAAAAAAAAGATTGAATTGTGAGGTTAAATAAAGATTATATCCCTATGGTAAAAAAAGACTACAAACAAGTATTTATCAATAATAACCTTAATTGTAAATGTATTAAGTGATCCAATCAAAAGACATAGAGTGGCTAAATGGATGAGAAAACATGACCCATATTTGCTTTTTTATAGGAGACCCACATCAGAACAAGGGACTCACAGACTGAAAGTGAAGGAATGGGAAAATATTTTTAAGGCAAACAAAAATGAAAAAAAAAAAAGCTGGGGTAGCAATACTTACATCTGAAAAAATAGACCTCAAAGTGAAGGCCATAATAAGAGATACCGAAGGCAACTTCATCATACTAAAGAGAGCAATTCAAAAAGTGTATATAACTCTGGTAAACATATATGCACCCAATATTGGAGCAGCCAAATACATAAAACATCTTTTGGAAGATAACAAGGGAAAGATTGACAGCAATACAATTATAGTAGAAGACATAATACACCATTGACATCACTGAGAATCAACAAAGAAACAGCAATCCTAAATGACTCTCTATATCAGATGGGCTTGCTGATATCTTCAGAACATATCACCCCAAAGCTAAAGAATATACATTCTTCTCCAGTGGACGTGGGACATTTTCAAATATAGACTACATATTGGGACACAGGCAAAGTCTCTTCAAATATAAGAAGATTCAAATCATATTAAGCAACTTCTCAGATCACAATGGCATATTAGAAATCAATACAATTAAAACAATCTAAGCCAATAAAAGCGGAATAGTAAAATTAACCGTTTCTCCAGGATGCCCAACAGCCAATCAGAGCGATTGTATGCAAATTAACCCAGCCAACATGGCGGTCGTCACTCAAGGACCTGAGTAAACGTTTATACAGCGTCTGTTGCAGCAGGAGCGAAAGCAAAACTACCTGCGCACTGGCTCCTTAGCCTTGCCTGAAGCAAAACACATTTGCAACACATTTGCAACATAATAAGCCGGGCCTGAGTCTAAGAGTAACAATTGTTTCATTATAGAAGCCTCGAGGTGAGGCAGAGGAGGCTTCCTTAGTAAAAGGCCTCGCCTTAAAGGAACAGCATCAATTATAGAAGATAAACAAACCCCAGCCCTTAAAGGAACAGCATCAATTATAGGAGATAAACCCCAGAAACTGCGTCCAGCCAGCCTTGCTGGGACATTGGGTCAATGGGAGCTGTGGGCAGCTTTAAAGCCCCTCACCCAGGCTGGTCAGGCACGCCAGCAGGTGGGCATCCCCAAAGGGGTCCCAGACTGTGAGAGGTCACAGGCCGGGCTGAGGGACCTCTCGAGTGCACAGAGCGGCTGCAGGGCAGAACACCGCAGGACCCAGGACCCGTGAGTGGGAAAGAGGCGGC
>PVJC01048216.1:0-12612 GCA_004026665.1 Murina feae | reverse complement strand
GCTCAAAAAAGAGAACAACATGCAGGGGAGGGCAAGAGTCTGAGAGATCAACATAGAGGGGGTGCCTGCTCCAAGCCTCCACGGTGTGCCTGGGGGCAGGCCCCCAGCAGGTAGACACACACAGGAGGACTGCTCCGAGCCTCAGATGCGGCTGGGGGCAGGTCCCCAGTGATGACACACACACACACACATACACACAGAAGGCGCCTGGCAGACTGGGGCCATCATAGGACATCCACTGAGGGGTCCCAGACTGTGAGAGGGCACAGGCCGGGCTGAGGGACTCCCTCCACCCCGAGTGCACAAATTTTTGTGCACCGGGCCCCTAGTATAATATACAGATCATATACTATGAAAATGTACACTTCAAGCCTACATGATCTTATTAGCCAATGTCACCCAAATGAATTTAATTAAAATTCTTTTTTTAATTTTTAAAAACATCCAGGGCAGTGGGTGAGGATCATTTTGGCTACTGATTGCTTTAAATTAAAAATAAGAATTTAACCAGAGGCTCACAGGAAGCTACCCTTATGGGTAACAAGCCAACAGATTGTTACCTACTTAATAAAATGGAAAGCCATAAATTATATAAATATAATTAAATAAATTAATTAATTGAAAGTCTGAAGAAAAGGAGCATATTTTCAGTCTCAAATTGTTTCACAATAGATATTTATTAATGCTTTGCACTACCTTGTAGAATGCACGAGAATGCAACATTTCTTCTGTGACATTCCTCTCCTCATGAGGAAACACCAGTCAAGCCCAAAAGTGTCAAGGTTATGAAATAAAGAAGACTAGGGAACAATTCCAGAATTAAGGACACTATAATGATGAGAAATTCATGCAGCACAATATTCTAAACTGAGATATTTTGCTATAAAAACCACTATTTGGACAATTCCTAAAATTTGAATGAGGTCTGGGGATTAGTTGGTGGTAATGCATCTCATCATCACATTTTTTATTTCTGTACTGTGGTTATGTAGGCAATACCTCCTTTGTGAAAAATAGGAGTGCTGAGAGTATCTAGTAGTTCCAACTTACCCTTCAGTGGTTCAGAAGAAAAAAGTAATTTTCACTGTCCTTACAATTTTTCTTTAAGCTTGTGAAGTTTTCAAAATTAACGTGTCTTTAAGAAGAGACATCTTGGTTTAAGTTTCTAAAAGGCTGCATATGCCGTATCTTCTACCAAAAAAGGCCAAAACACTTTTATCTTCCCCCGTTTTGTTTTAAATAGTAAGCCAATGAGCTTTATATTCTGAAGACTATCATGTGATTTTATAAGGCTAATCTGATCATATAAATTAATTTATAATGAATAGCAGGATAATGTACCCAACTGCATGGAGCAGCTTGCTGGTATGTGACCACCACTTCATAGGCCATTTCTGAGACTCAAATTTTTGCTCTTTAACCCTTTTATCTATGTCTTGTTTCTTTTATTTAAAGTACATTCTTGGCCCAACCAGCATGGCGTCATGGTTGAGTGTCGACCTATGAACCAGGAGGTCACAGTTTGATTCCTGGTCAGGCACTTTCCTGGGTTCCCGGCTCTATCCCTGGTGGGGGCCAGAGGAGGCAGCTGATCAATGATTGTCTCATCATTGATGTTTATCTCTCTTTCCCTTTCCCTTCCTCTCTGAAATCAATAAAAATATATTTAAAAAATAGATTTAAAAAATAAAGTACATTCTTGGTTTATCTCAGAGGGAAGTTTCTATAGAAAATCCTGGAATTTATTAGTGCCTTCTGGAATAGAAGGAAATCAGTGCTTCCCTGATACAAAGCTCCCAGTAGCAGCCCCTAACTTTTTTTTCCCAATTTACACATATAAATTCCAAAGTCATAGGCTTCCTGATCAAATTTCTTAACACCTCACATTCTCGACTGGACAATGCAATATACATGCTCAGAAGTGAATCTATGTGCTCACAGTACTTATTTAACTGCTATTTCCAAGGCATACGGGCTTTGCTTCCAGCGGTCACTTGCAAACTGGATCCACATAAAAGTAAAAACATTCACATCATATAGGTTATTATTACTGTTCTATTTTAAAATAAGAATCCTTTGCTAATTTATTTGAACATCCTACCACCCACAAAACATTTATACAGTTACATTTCCCCAAAAATTTATTTTAGTAACTAGAAAATATCAATGTTCTTTGTATCAAATGTAATATTAGAATCTCTGTCCATTGGGCATCAGGATTTATACTTTAAAAAAGGCAGTTGACTGATGTTGGGAGTGACACACATCTCAGATCCTTTTATTCTTTCACATTCTCCTGTCTAGTGGATTTACTTTAATCTTTTTTTCTATAGAAATTCAATTTTCAAGGTCCAGAATTTTTTTTTTAATCTTGAAAAAAGTGATTGCTGTTTTTAGTGTGAAAGGATCCTTCAAGTGAGATACTGTTGGTTATTGATGCTCCTTTTGTCATTGAACCTAATATGTGAGATTATATTTATGGTTTGTTTTAAAAAGTTTTGATAATATAAGAATTATAGTGGCATATAATGAACACTAAATAAAAGAATTTAAAATCGTCATTTATAGTATAGCCACCCCTTGCTGTGTTTTGAAAGTCTGTATTTGAGTTATGGGAATATAGCTCAGTGTTTCTGTTTGGACTGCAGTTGAAACTTCCTTTGGGGGTTCCTGCCCACCTCACAGGGACACCTTTCTCTGAAACTTGTATCCTTGTATATAATTGTGCTCATTATTTATTGAACCAGGGGAGGAGAATGGGCCCAACTTTAGCCAAATCTATTATCTCTCTTACAAATGTGGAGTTGCAATTGAGAAAAAAAGATAAGCCAGTATTGGCTAGTTTAATAAGTAAAGGAAAAACTTGACAAATGTAGGGTGGCTGTGTATAATAAAAAATAAAAACAGAGAAAGCGCATTTGGGGAGCATAAAGCTGATATGCAGTGAGAATCAGAGGCGGGGACAGAAACAGAGCAGAGCACCCCAGTTTCCAGATGGATCGGTTGTCCTTCGATTCTGTAAGATTCCCAGGATTCTTTTCCTACTTTTCCTTTTTTTGCCTCAACCAGTTCAAATATTTTTTACTATTTTTAAGACATGGGGGATAGAATACCAGATTATTCACAGCCCTCAAGTTTTAGGTCCAGTGGTGATATCAGAAAAGTAATAACTCTATGAAGAAACATCCAGCTACATGCAGATCTCTGACCTCTCCAGCTCACTCCATGAAGTTTGCTGTAATATTAAGGAGGAGACTCAGAGTCTAACATTAGAGAATTGTGTGAGGAGGAGAAGTATAAGAAAAATGACTCTTACACAAATGTTCACAGTATATCCCACAAGTTATACTATGTTACCATAAGAGAAAAACAAAAGCCCACATTTCTAAGATAAGCACACACACAATTAGAATCCACTGTCTATGTATTTATGTATTAGTACATAGTCTGTATAGTGCATATGTATATAGATATATATATACATAAAGTATGTAAATACATATGGTCATCTTAAAATATGTAAGTATATATATTCTTATAATTTATGTATTCATACACATTATATAATGATATAGCTGTGATGACCATAGGGTTTGGTTTATCCAGGACTACATCAGTTTATGCCACTGTCTGGCATAATTTTAAATAGCTTGCAGAAACTGACAAGGTTACCCATTTTGCATGATAAAGGTATGGTCAAGTTCACATTATAAAAAGCATAATATACTTAGGAGTAAATTCTTGCACATTAAAAACAAATATAACCATTAATGGTTAACACTTTTGTATGAATGTTATGATCTCAAGTTATATGAACCAGAGTCTCTCATACCTTATATTTTCCAAATCGCATCACAGTCTCTCCATGAGGTCCCATAAAGATATTTAAAATAAAATGAGTTAATATATAAAGATATTTATCGGATGTGATATTCAAATTATAGGTTGCCATTATAAGTTCTGTGTTGTTAGACTAAGACTTGTCCAGCAAGAGATGAGACATCAACTGGCCATATCATGTAGAATAGACCATTATTTCTACTAGAGAGGTGCTTTCAAAAAATTTTAAGTTAAAAAATAAATCATTGATGTTTCTATCTCTCTCTCCTTCATTCCTCTCTGATGTGTATATATATATTAACTTTAGAATAAAAGCCAAAATTAACCTTAGAATAAAAGCTCCTATGGACTTGTCCCAACGATCCTAAAATTAAGGCTCAAAAGGATAAAATTACTTGTAATTCAACACTAGGCAAGTGAAGAAATGAGGAAATAGGACTTAAAATCACAGGGGAAAAAAACAATTTATACAGTCCAAGAAATGTTATATATGGTAAAATTAATAGACAGTTATTTTAACATCTACTCTAAATAATGTTAATATATTTTAAGTAGAGGAAAATATGAACATTACGGAATAAGAAATTGAAGATCTAAGAGGCCCAAATAGAGCTTCTAGAGATGAAAAATAGAACTAAAGAGAAAATACACTGGTATGATTTACAGATCACCAACTTGAAAAGTAAGAAATCAAACTTATTAAAAGAAATAATCCAAGTTAAGTACACAGAGAAAAATTGAAATACTGGGGAAATACACTAAGTAGTGGGGGAAATATCAAGCTGTCCACTAGATTTATAATTGAAGTCACAAAAGGATAGTAAATGAGATTACAGAAGGAAGTATTTGAAAAAATAATGTACAAAATTTGCTCAATTTAATGAAAATTTAAAAAACACAGACCTGAGGGGGAAAATGGCAATGGTATAGACAGACATATCCAGTGCCTTGTCCGGGAACAGATAGGGTAAACGGCTGGAACGAGTAGCATCCAGCCCGAATTGGCAGTGGAGATTGAGCTGGGTGACAGCCTGCGGCCGGGTAAGGCAGAAGTCTCCTGAGAGAGGTAAATTCAAGGCTTTGGGAAAGATATTCTGCCAGACCTGAGCCCTGAAGATCGGAAAGTCTCCACACAGCACAGGTGCTGGCACCAGCACACAGCCGCATCTCCTGAGATGGGTGCAGTGGAAAGAAGGTCTAAAGAACTGCTGGTCGGCAGGAGATTCTAGATTCGGGTTCACAATCAGGAAAGGGCTGGGGTGTGCAGGCAGGAGAGAAGCATGCCCCCCTCAAAGTGGATTCTACATCTGGGTCCACAGTCAGTAAAGACTGAAGTGTGTCGTCAGGAGAGGCGCAGCCGCTCCCGCCTCTGTGGCCCGTGCCTTTATTCATTGAGCCTTGCGCATAGGGCCTTTCGGATACAGACATTTACCCATGGCTGGAGTGTGGGAGAAGGTGCCGAGTTGTGGAATCTGGAGAGAGGGGGGGTCCAGGAGAGGTGGCAGTGAGTTTGGTGCTGACTCATGCCAGAGCCTGGGACCTGGGCAGCCATTGTGTCCTGAAGAGACAAGCCCTCCCTCCAGTATCCAGGCAACTAATACAGCCACACCCAGATTCCATCCTGAATGGTAAAAAGGATTAAAAAAAAAAAACAAACCCAAAAAAACTACAAAAAAAACAAAACCTAAACAGTCCCTGAGAGTCCAAAGAGACTGGCCTAAAGAGAGACTTTTGGTCCCAGCAATCTGATCCTGAAAAACACAACAGAACAGAGGACTGGGATCTTAAGCCAACCAAAGGAACATTTTACTTCTTCATTTTTATTTTGTTTTATTTTATTTTATTTTATTTTATTACTTCATTATCTTTCCTTTTTTCTTCTTTTTTTCTTTGTTTTCCTGTTTGTGTTTGTTGCTTTATTTTCTATTTCTCTTCACTTTATTTTTCCATCACTCTATTTTATTTTTATTTTTTTTTGCTATTTTTATACCATTTTTAAATCAAATTTTTTGTAAATTTATTTTTTTTCTTTTCTTTCATTCTCTTTCCTCTTATCCACCCGTTCTCTTTCTACTTCCTGTATACTGAACTGAGATCATCCCTGTATTCCTCCAATTCTTAACCTTATCTTCTATATATAAGCTCAGCATCTACAGATTCTGCTCCCATCCTCTCTGCTGGGGGTGGTAACTTATAGTGGGGTTATTATTGTCGTCAGTATATTTGTGCTTTGGTCCCTTTGTGTGGTGTCTTGTCGAAGTGAATTTTATCCTGTCTGGCCAGGTGCTAGAGAATGAATCTCACAAGTAGACACCTGTAGAGGAAACTCCATCCATGAATGGGTCAATAATACCCCAGACCCAACTACAGAGGCAGGAAGAAGGTAGCAGTGAGGGGGAGAGCGTAAGTCAGTGAGGGACCAAAAAAGGAGTGTGTGGTCATATGGAATGTGCATGTGTGTATGTGAATGAGGCACAGATAGATCCCACATTGGTCTGACTAAACGGACTTCCTTAACTAGGCAGCCTCTGCTACCATTGTAAACAGTTCCAGGAGGCTGGCCCTTCCTCACAGGCCTAGCATTTTAAGGGGAGAGCTGCTGTAACTGGGAGCCAGATCTCACCCCCACCCAGGGTGCCCTCAGATAACATCTGGGATTCTTCAGTCGCCCCTGCCAAGGACCTGCTACTTCAGCTGTGGTCCCACAGTCAACTAGTCTCCAGCCATCCTGGGCACAGGCTCCTGTGAGTTCTGAAGTGTGCTCTCCTCTGACCAGCCCAATCTCAGCCCAAGGCACTGCAACCACACAAGCAGCAGACACATGAGGAGCCCACCCCTGTCCAAGGAGCAGCAGCTCCATGACCAGCCTGCCCCAGGCCTAAGAGCAGAAGCCTCATGTGGCAGCCCCCTGTCCAAGGATCAGCAGCTGTGTGAGCAGTCTGTTCCCCAGTCAGAGCAGCATCCACGTGAGCAGCCTCGCTGCTGTCTGAGGAGCAGCCCACACTAATCCAAGGATCATCAGCCAAAAGCAGTCTGCACCTGTCTGATGAGCAGCAGCTGGGTGAGCATCCCACCTCTATCTAAGGAGCAGCAGTCACAGATGCAGCTCATTCCCACCTAAGGTGCAGCAACCACACAAGCAGCCCATCCCCCATTTGAGAACCAACAACTGAGCAAGCAGCCTGCACCCGTATGAGGAGCAGTCGCCCTGTTGGCAACCTGCCCCTGTCCAAACAGCTACAGCCTCACAAGCAACCCGCTCCATCTAAGAAAAGCAGCAGCGTGCAGCCAGCCTAGATCCAAGGAGCAGCAGCCATGTGATCAGCCCACCTTTGTCCAAGGAATAGCAACTGTGTGAGCAGCTTCTATTACCAGCCACAGACATCACTCCTGCTAACAGCACCCACCAGAGGAGCAGTCACCTTGAGGAGCAACTGCAGCCCGAGGAAACACAGCCACCCAAGGAGCAGCCCTTGCATGACTTGACATCTAGATCAGTCAGTGAGACCAAAAATGGGTAGACAAAGAAACCCCCAAAGAAAAGGAGGAATTGCTAGAAATGCAGCTAAGTGAAACAGATGTATGTAATATATGAGAAAAAGAATTCAGAATAAGGGTCCTAGAGTGCATAAACCGGATGGGGAAAAAATCAACAACTTATGTAAGAATCAAGAAGAAATGGATGAAAAAATCAATATCTTATGTAAGAATCAAGGAGAAATTAAGGGTGATATAGCTGCCATAAAGAACACCATGGAAAATTTCAACAGTAGACTAGGAGAAGCAGAGGACTGAATTAGCGAATTAGAAGACAGGGAAGCAAAACACACCCAAACTGAACTGCAAATAGAGAAAAAAATTAAAAGACAGGAGGAGAGCCTAAGGGAGCTATGGGACAATATGAAATGAAGCAACATATGAATAATAGGGATGCCAGAACAACAGGAAAAGGAACAAGGATTAGAAAACGTATTTGAAGCAATAATCTCAGAAAACTTCCCTAAAGTGGGGAAGAAAAAAGTCACTCAAGCACAGAATTCCAAAGAAGGTGAATCCAAAAAGACCCACACCAAGACACATCATAATTGCCATGGCAAATGTTCAGGACAGAGAATCTTAAAGACTGTAAGACAGAGACAGAAAGTTACATACAAGGGAACTCCCATTAGATTTTCAAACGATTTCTCAACAGAAACACATCCGGCCAGAAGAGAATGGACAGAAATTTACAAAGTGATGCAAATCAAGGGACTGGATCCAAGATCACTCTATACAGCAAGACTATCATTCAAAATTGAAGGGGAAATAAGAAGCTTCACAGACAAAAAAAAGGCTAAGAGAGTTTATCACCACAAAGCCAGCAATGCAAGAATGCTAAAGGGACTGGTGTAAAAAGATGAAATAAAAAGCTAAGAGAGAACACAGGCACAAAAAATAAAATGGCTACAAACAAGTACCTTTCAATAGTAACTTTAAATGTAAATGGACTAAATGCTCCAATCAAAAGACACTGAGTGGCTGAATGGATAAAAAAACATGACCCATATATTTGCTGTTTACAAGAGACTCACCTCAGAATAAGGGACTCACACAGACTAAAAGTGAAGGGTTGGAAAAATATCTTTCAGGCAAATGGAAATGAAAAAAAAGCTGGGGTAGCCATACTTATATCGGAAAAAATAGACCTCAAAGTGAAGGCCATAACAAGAGATAAGGAAGGCCACTTCATAATACTAAAGGGATCAATACAACAAGAGGACATAACCCTGATAAACATAGATGCACCCAATGCAGGAGCACCCAAATACATTAAAAAAACTCCTGGAAGATATCAAGTGAGAGATCGACAACAATACAATCATAGTAGGGGACTTTAATACACCTCTGACATCACTGGATAAATCCTGTAGACAAAAAATCAGCAAAGAAACGGCAATCCTAAATGACTCACTAGATCAGATGAACTTAATTGATATCTTCACAATATTTCACCCCAAAGCTACAGAATATATGATCTTCTCATGTGTACATGGGACATTTTCAAAAATAGGCCACATATTGGGTCACAAGCAAAGTCTCCCCAAATTCAAGATGATTGAAATCATATCAAGCATCTTCTCAGATCACAATGGCATACTATTAGAAATAAACTACAATAAAGACAATCCAAAATATTCAAACTCTTGGAAGCTGAATAGCATGTTATTAAATATTGATTGGGTTACCAATGAGATCAAAGAAGAAATTAAAAACATCCTGGAAACTAATGACATGAAAACACAACAATCCAAAACCTATGGGACACAATGAAAGCAATCCTGAGAGAGAAATTTATAGCTCTGCAGGCCTACCTCAAAAAGCAAGAAAAAAATGATAGTAAATCATCTATCTTTACAACTCAAAGAATTCAAAAGAGAGCAACAAGAAAAGCCCAGAGTTAGCAGAAGGAAGGAAATAATAAAGATTAGACCAAAAATCAATGACATAGAAACCCCTCCCCAAAAAAACAATACAAAAGATAAATGAGACCAAGAGTTGGTTCTTTGAAAGGATAAACAAGATTGATAAACCTCTAGCCAGGTTCATCAAGAAGGAAAGAGAGAGGACCCAAATAAACAAAATCAGAAATGATAGAGGCGAAATAACAACAGACCCCACAGAAATACAAATGATTGTTGAAAAATACTATGAACAACTCTACTCCAACAAACTAGACAACCTCAAGGAAATGGACATATTCCTAGAAAAATACAAAATTCCAAAACTCAATCAGGAAGAATCTAAAAATCTTAATAGGCCAATAACTATGGAAGATATTGAATCAGTAATCAAAAATCTTCCAGCAAATAAAAGCCTGGGGCCAGATGTCTTCACAGGGGAGTTTTACTAAACATGCAAGGAAGAACTAAAACCTGTCCTTCTGAGACTACTCCAAAAAAATTCAAGAGGAAGGAACACTTCCAAGCTCATTCTATGAAGCCAGCATTACCCTGATACCAAAACCAGATAAAGACAACACAAGGAAAGAGAATTACAGGCCAATATCCCTCATGAATATAGATGCCAAAATCCTCAACAAAATCCTAGCAAATCGGATCCAGCAGTACATCAGAAAGATCATACACCATGACCAAGTAGGATTTATCCCAGGGATGCAAGGATGGTAAAATATCCACAAATCAATAAATGTGATATATCACATAAACAAATTGAGAGATAAAAACCACATAGTCATATCAATTGATGCAGAAAAAGCATTTGACAAAATCCAACACCCATTTTTGATAAAAACTCTCAGCAAGGTGGGAATATAAGGATCATACTTCAACATAATAAAAGCCATCTATGACAAACCCACAGCCAACATCATACTCAACAGGGAAAAACTAAAACCATTTCCCCTTAGAAGAGGAACAAGACAGGGATGCCCACTCTCACCACTCCTGTTTGACATAGTACTGGAAATATTAGTCATCAAGATTAACAAGATGAAGAAATAAAAGGCATCCAAATTGGAAAAAGAAGAAGTAAAGCTGTCCTTATTTGCAGATGACATGATATTGTACATAAAAAACCCTAAAGACTCCATTAAAAAACTATTAGGCTTAATAAATGAATTCAGCAATGTAGCAGAATATAAAATTAATGCTAAGACATCTATGGCATTTTTATACACCAATAGTGAACTTACAGAAAGAGAAATTTAAAAATCAATCCCATTTACCATCACACCACAAAAATTAAAATACCTAGTAATAAACTTAACTAAAGGGTAAAAGACCTCTACTCAGAAAACTACAGAATGTTAAAAAAAAGAGATAGAGGAAGACATAAACAGATGGAAGAACATACCATGTTCATGGATTGGTAGAATCAACATCATTAAAATATCCATACTACCCAAAGCAATCTATAAATTCAATGCACTTTCCATTAAAATACCAATGGCATATTTCATAGACCTAGAACGAACTCTCCAAAAATTCATCTGGAATAAAAAAAGATCCAGAATAGCTGCAGCGATCCTGAGAAAACACGAAGTAGGTGGGATCTGCATACCAGATATCAAGCTATATTAGAAAGCCACTGTTCTCAAAACTGCCTGGTACTGGCACAAGAACAGACATATAGATCAATGGAATAGAATAGAGAACCCAGAAATCGACCCAAACCAATACGCTCAATTAATATTTGACAAAGGAGGCAAGAACATACAATGGAGTCAAGACTGTCTCTTTAATAAATGGTTTTGGGAAAATTGGACAGATATATGCAAAAAAATTAAACTAGACCACCAACCTACACCATACACAAAAATAAACTCAAAATGGATAAAGGACTTAAATGTAAGACGGGAAATCATAAAAATACTAGAGGAATTTAAAGGCATCAAAATCTCAGACATATGCTGAAGCAATTTTTTTCACTGATACAGCTCCTAGGGCATTGGAAACTAAAGAGAAGATAAACAAATGGGACTGCATCAAAATAAAAAGCTTCTTCATAGCAAAAGAAACCATAAACAAAACAACAAGAAAGCCCACTGCATGGGAGAACATATTTGCCAATGTTATCTCCAATAAGGGTTTAATCTCTAACATTTATAGGGAACTCATACAACTTAACAAAAGGAAGATAAACAATCCAATCAAAAAATGGGCAAAGGACCTAAATAGACACTTTTCAAAAGAGGACATTCAGAAAGCCAAGAGACATATGAAAACATGCTCAAAGTCACTAATCATCTGAGAGATGCAAATCAAAACAACAATGAGGTATCATCTCACACCTGTCAGAATGGCTATCATCAACAAATCAACAACGACAAGCGCTGGAGAGGATGCAGAGAAAAAGGAACTCTCATGCACTGCTGGTGGGAATGCAGACTGGTGCAGCCACTATGAATGACAGTATGGAGTTTCCTCAAAAAATTAAAAATGGAACTCCCATTTGACTCTGCGATCCCACTTCTGGGAATATATCCTAAGAAACCAGAAATACCAATCAGAAAGGATATATGCACCCCTATGTTCATAGCAGCACAATTTACCATAGCTAAGATTTGGAAACAGCTTAAGTGCTCACCAGCAGATGAATGGATTAGAAAACTGTGGTACATCAACATAATGGAATACTATGCTGCTGTAAAAAAGAAGGAATTCTTACCATTTGCAGCAGTATGGATGGAACTGGAGAGCATTATGCTAAGTGAAATAAGCCAGTCAATGAAAGAAAAATACCATATGATCTCACTTATTTATGGATAATAATTAACAGCATTGAACAGACTGTCAAACTACAGCTGGAAGGCTCAGGAGGGTTGGGGAGGAGTTAAGAGATCAACTGAAGGACTTATATGCATGCATATAAGCATAATCAATGGACAAAAGACACTGGGGGGTAGGGGAGGAGGGGGGAAGGTCAAGGGGAATAAATGGAGACTTATTTAACACTCTTTGTAATAATTTAAGCAATAAAACAAAATTTAAAAAAAAAATAGACCCAAGAAAGAGGCAGAAGAAACATTTTTTTTAAAATTTTTTCTCTTACATTTCCACTTTTGGTAAAATTATTGTCTACTAGGGGCCCGGTGCACAAAAATTTGTGCACTCGGGGTGGAGGGAGTCCCTCAGCCCGGCCTGTGCCCTCTCACAGTCTGGGACCCCTCAGTGGATGTCCTATGATGGCCCCAGTCTGCCAGGCGCCTTTTGTGTGTGTGTGTGTCACCACTGGGGACCTGCCCCCAGCCGCATCTGAGGCTCGGAGCAGTCC